>VZRX01016744.1:0-234545 GCA_013398075.1 Notiomystis cincta | reverse complement strand
GGACACCGCGCGGCCCCTCAGCAACGGCGGCGGCGGGCGGGGCGTCGCCGGGGGAACGCGGCCGCGGGCAGGGAGGGAGGGCGGCCCCAGTGACCCGCCCCAGCTGCCACTCCCCTTCCCCCTGGGGATTTTCGCCCGTCTGTCTTGCTTTTAGTGGGATTGATGGGGTGATGGTGAAAGGGAAGTTTTCAAGGCTGGGCCGGACGAGGCCTTGAGCAACTTGGCGTCCCTGCTCATGGCATCAAGTGAGAAGTAGGTGATGTCTAAGGTCCCTTCCAATCCTGTTCTATGAAACTATGAAATATTAATACTTTTCCTTCCACGTTTGTGGTATGAGAGTCTTTCAGCTGTCCACTGAGAGCAGAAGAGTGGGTCTTCAAAAGTTTAATCTGGTTTTAAAAGGTCGTTAATTTGCCTTCATTGCTTTCATATGCATTTTAGTGCTGATATGCTGTTCATAAAGTACAAAGGTTTTTCTTTTAAGAGAAGAAAAATTCTGCAAAATCTGATATTTTGCTTGAAAAGATTCCATTCACAGATCTAAGGGGAAAAACCCCCAAATTAAGCTGGAATGAAGGTGCTTGGATAGAAAGCAGTTTTGTCATGGAATTCAATCGGTGTTAATTCAGAGAATTAGAGAATCTGCTGAGTTGGAAGTAACCCATGAGGATCACTATGCCCAACTCCTGTCCCTGCACAGGACACCCCAAGAATCACACCATGTGTCCCAGAGCATTGTCCAAATGCTGTGTGAACTCGGACAGATTTGATGCTGTAACCCCCTCCCTGGTGAGCTTGTTCCAGTGCCCAGCCACTCTCTGGGTGAAAAACCTTTTCCAAATATCCACCCTAAACCTCCCCTGACTCAGCTCTATGCTGTTTCCTCAAGTCCTGTCACAGGTCGGGAAAGTGAAGAGTTAAGGAGACCGGGAGCCATAATGTGAGTAACTTTTCCCTGGCAACAGTATTCAAACACTAAACTGTTTAGGAATTTGGTATTATTTCCCATTATCCTACTCTGATTTCTTGGTAAAGGATTTGGTCTGTTTTTCCAAGTTGAGTAGGTTTTGCCCATTATGGTAATTGGTGAATGATCTTCCTGCTCTCATCTTGACCTGTTGTGTTTTTTCTCCCCTCTCCAAGTTTAGAAGAGGGGGTGATAGAAAACGGATTATGGGGAGGCCCTGGCATTCAGCCAGGGTGAAACCAGTACAGTGATGTAAAAATCTCAGCAAAATGCCCTATTAAAGTTATAAGTTGTGTTAAATAAAGTAGTGAAATACCTGAACTGTAAAATATATTTCTCTATCATTGATGGATTGGCTAATGTAACTTTCAAAAAGTGTGGTTTATTTTGGATATTTATTAGAAGCAATAAGAAAAGAATTATCAAATAGCTCTGGCAAATTTCTGTCAAGTTCCAAGAGAGTAAGTGCTAGAAGTATCATTGAGGAATCTGACCCATTGTGAAGGAGCAGCAAAACATATTTTTCCACATCCTTAACAGGTGGCTTATTTATATAAAGAATTACAAAGTTTCTGCATGGTGTTCCTACGATTCAAACAAGTAAGACTTTATCATAAAAAAGTTGATTCTGCTGGGTTTCTACTTGTAGAAATTTTTAAATTGATCTTTGAAAGGAAGAGCCCGGGTTCGTTTTGCAGACCTTACCCATTGACTGCAGAGGGCGGTACAGTACTTGCAAATTACGTGTGGATTCCTTTTTATTTGATTTCCATTTCTCGTATTTGGAGGGAAAACTTGCATAGTAATTCACTTCTATTAAAACTGTATGAACTAAGTTATATTCCTGCTTCTGTGTTGAGTGAAGTAGTGGCTCAAGAAAGGGCCAGTGCTTTGTCTTTTCAATTTTTTCAGCAAAGAAAGAAAACCAAGGTCACTTATATTGCAGTTGTTTAAGTTAGGGCATGTAAAATGTGCAAGGGCTCAGGGCAAAATCCATCAGGGCAGAAGGCTGCTTCAGCAAGGTGCTGTGATGGTCTTTTGTTGATATAGAAAAGTAGGAAATGGATATATACAATACTGCAGCATAATGATACCCTGATGATCATTGTCAACAGTCAGTGTGGTTTAATTAGCTGAACAGTAACTGAAATATTAATGTTTTCCTTTTCCAAAGGCAGTATGGTAATGGTTTGTATTGTCTCTGCTGTGGCCAGGTAGCCATGGTTTCTTGTCCTGTGGAATCAATTCTGCTTTTCAGTAGCCTTTTTTAAATTTAGTTTTTTTAAACTGAACTCCTGCCTGTTAATGGATTTGAAGTGGAGATCCAAAGATGATATAAAATGTTGCACATAGAACTGGACATCTGGTGCATTTCTATACAGGTTAATTTTTGAACTTTGAACATGCAAATGTTGCACTGGGAAGGGAATGACAGGTAATGTGAATAAAGTTTCCCTGTTCAGCTGATAATCCTGTGCTCTCTTGATTTCTTTGCAAACAAGTATTGAAGTGGAAAGCCCAGATTCAGGTCCCACATGTGTCTTCCTAGAAGAATGCCTTCATCTCCAGACCAGTATCACCTGTAACTCAGGAGATGAACCTGGTCTCTCCGGCCTTGCTGGCAAGGCAAATTTAACGTAATTCCAGACTGTACAGTAGGAAGCAGCTGCTGTTGCTTTCTGCTCAGAGCTTGTTCTCAGGAAGCAGTTGTAGGTGTGCTGGCAGCTCTCTTAAGAGGAGGGCACAATTAGTAGGTTCTTGTTGGACTTCCTATGGTATAGGTTTCAAAGTGCAGGCTGTGGTCATGACTCCACTGCCTGAGTGTCTGAAGGTGATCTTTAGCTCTTCCTTTACACTGTGTGTGTGGATTAAATACTCATGCCTGCTCTGACTGCTTCCAAATGACTTCAAGAGGAAAGGTACTTGAAAAGTACAGATTTTGTCTTGCTACCTTTGTTTAATTCTTGTTAAAAGACCATTAACTACATAACTACTTTTTAATCTCTTTTTCATAAATACATTCAGTTCAGAATCCAGGGACATTCACTTCTCCTGCAGTTCCAAAAATATATCATGCAATTTCTATGCTCGTTTAAATATACAGTAAGTGTTTTTAATTGTGCAATGGAGTTTCCTCTTTTATTCCTTTTTTTTTTTTTTTAAACCCAAAGAGAATCAAAATGTATTTCTGCATTACTTTCAGGATATAATTTTCCCTCTGGTCAAAATTCTTCTTTGTATGTCACTTCTGATAGTAATTTCCTGCTAAATATCTAAGGAGGTTCTTGTATATATAAAAGTAAATATTATTCCCTGAATCTGAACTGTTTATTGTGCAGAGAGGAATAGATACTCATACAAGTTCTCCTTAAAATATGGCAGACTTTTTTCTGCTGGTTCCAAAGATTTCACATAGTCATTACTGCAGGTATGCATCTTTCTTCTCCCATAGGGAGATTGATTCTTTCCTCTTCTTTGGGATATATGTTGAAGTCAAACTCTCTTCCTCAGGTGGTTGTAGACATGAGATTAGCACTGGCAGTCTGAGATGCTTTTCTGTATGAGGCAATATTATTGGAAAGCTGAGAGACCATCATCCTTCTGCAGGGGGCTGAGAGGAAATGCATATGGTGCTCTGAAGAAAATAATAATGATTTTTGGAGGTCTAGTGCTGGCTTTTGCTCTTATTGAAGTCAGTAGGAGCTTTGCTACTGACTTCTGTGGAGGTGAGATTAAGTTCTTTGTCATTTCATTTTCATGTTTCGACATAGGCGAGGATATATGCTGGGAGACAAACTGGTTTTAATTCTGACTTATGGTGGAGAATTTCTGGGGTTAAGGACTTTGCATCCTGATGTGTGAATTCTTTATTTTACATTCCCTGAGTTCAGAAAATCACCATGAGTTCCCTGGTAACGGTGAAGTGGCTGCAGCATTGGAGTGGACCAGTGAAGTTTCAAGGGGGTAAATTATTTTTGTCACCTGATAATCTGAGTTCTAAAGCTTCGTTATAAACTAACCTTTTGTTCAAGCTATGTTATTACAGTGACATGGTGAGGATTTTTGTCAAGAGAAGTGCAGGAAGTTGAATCTGATAGTTTTTAGACTCTGGAATGTAATGTCTTTTTGTATGTGATTTACTGAAAGTGATGGTGTTTCTCTGGCTTTGGTCGCTGTGTGACTGGCTAAACATTGCACTGGACAGCAAGATTATTGCTTTCTGGGTGCTGTATCTCTAATTTATAATAATTTTCATTGATTGTGGTGTGCTGCTTCTTACCTGCCAGTATTGTCAGAGCGTGGTGGGTTTTGATACTTATGAAGAGAAACCTGAATTTTCTGGCAAAGAGAGCGTGGCAGTTGTGCATCTTCTAAGTAAATGCTGGGTTTAAACCAGTGCTGGCTGAGGTGCTTTGTGCTGGTGCTGAGAGTCAGAGGTGATTCAGAGTTCAAATGGGCCTGGTTTGGATCCATGCAGGGACAGCTCAGCTCCTGTTACGTGGTTTTGGCAGCTGGTGAGCAGAGAAATCTGAATGGCTGTGTGGGATGGGGTCTTCTCTCAGAAAGTTCTGACAATGCATAATTGTGTATTTTAGCACTATTCTCACCAACTGAACCTGTGGTTCCCGGTGAAGGTACCCAGTTTGTTCCTCAGAGCAGTACAGAACCTGATGATTGTTGTGTTGTAGCAATGCAGACCTGGACTATGGGAGTTTAGGATCTCTGCCACAGCAGTAGTGTGGTGCAATTAGCTTCAAACACTCTCCTCTGCTCGGGCTGGTTGAAGACTTGTGCATGTAAATTTCCCCTTTCTGGGGAGATAGGTTTGGGTTAGGCAAGGGGAGGTTCTATTATTGTGGAAATTCTTGGGGATTTTGTTTCAGTGAAGAGTCGATTAAATGACAGTTGAAATGGAGCAAGGATTTATTGTCATTACTAAAATGGAGGTTCACTTTTTGCTTTGCAGATCTAGAACTTTTGCTGTATTTCTGAGAGTGATCTTTTACATTTATTAGATACTGAGTTCAATTTACAATGATTATATATAAATGTTTTGTTCTTACCTGGAGCTGGGCAAGTGCCAGTACTTCAAGATGATTGAAAATTTCAGTCCTTATTTTGCTTTTTCCTAGCTGTGTTTGTCATTGCACTCTCATTGTAGAGAGAATGGATTCTTTCATTTTTCCCTCTACTATGGTGAGCCCCCTAGTCTGCAGCAGCAGCACTAGGGTACAAACATTCAGGGTACAGTGATGCAGCAGTGTTTTACCCAAACTCTCTAAAACATGAGGAATAGAGAACCAGTCTTGATGTTTTCCCCTTTCAACTAGCTAGGAGAAGGATAGAAGCATATTCTTTCCTATTTATCAAATACTTATAAAATAAATATTCTGAAATCAAAGCATTTCAGAAGTGTAGTTGGAATTGTTTCCATGGGAAACTGGAAATGGCTAGAGGGTTTTGTGGAACTTAGGGATATATGGAAGAGTTTAAAGTATTTCACTAGCATTAGTCATACATGTGAGTTCAACCTAATTCTTTGCAGCAGGAGCTTGCCATGTTAGATTCCATGAATATGAAATTCTACTCAAAAATCCATTTTTATGTTACAGTCCTGTCATGAAATTCCTGCTACTAAATATGACTTTTAAGAATCTCAGCTTTTCAGGCCATATTCTTTTTCAACANACTCAAAAATCCATTTTTATGTTACAGTCCTGTCATGAAATTCCTGCTACTAAATATGACTTTTAAGAATCTCAGCTTTTCAGGCCATATTCTTTTTCAACAAAAAAAAGAACACCCAATCAAATTGCCCTATATATATGGTGTTTTGACTGTGTGATATGTAACAGTGGATGTGTTTGAGGATAGCGGCATACTCAGAGTAGTGTGTTTAAATTGTATTCACTGAGTTAATAATGCAATTGCATTTTTAATTTGTAATAATACTCAAAGCATAGTAGGGAAGTAAGCCCACAAAATTCACTTTGATTTTCAGGAAAGAGAAATCCATCTCTATCCTTGAGCTTTCATGAAATGCCTTTAGATCAATCATTTTATGTGCAAATAATTTCTACAAGTTCAAGCACTCTTTGATTGTAGATTTGATGTCTATGTCCAGGATCCATTGTTGCAGATAATTTTGTCCCATTTTCTTTTTTTCCAGACATTTAGAACTTCCTGTAAACAATCTTCTCCTAGTAACAAACATGCTCATTTGAAAACTGATTTTGTTTTCTTCTTTGTTTTCCTTTTTATTATGTTGCGTAGAGCTTTTATTTTCAGTTAGTTCTTTAGTTCTTTTTCTCCTCTATGAAAAGCACAAGATAAACAAAGCAGAAATTTACATCAGCATTCAAAATACTATATTTAGAGGAAGTAAACAGGAGTACCTATGAAGTGTCTGAGATGTTTCTCCTTATTTTATATTAACAACTTTGCAATACTTTGACTCTCTGTCTTGTTTTGCATATAAATAAGTTTTCTGTAGAAAATATACTGTGAATTTAGATAGTACAATAGATTCTATTAGTCTGTGCTTTTATTGCAAAATGTTTATAGAACCATTCTAAACAGTATCTTGCTCACCTGCATTTGAAACTTGCTTCCATCTATGCTTTGGTGATGAAAACAGCTTCTTTAGCTGTCAGTGTTAATAAGTGTTCAAAGCATTTATACTGAACCATAATATGTTTTTGCATTCTTTGTCAAAATATGAAAAAATACAGTTTCCATGTAGGAAAATATAAGAGCATCTTAAAAGGTGCCCTTCAGTATGTAAGATTTTGGGGCTATAACATTTTGCTTACAGCTGTTTGGAGGGAGATTGAGAATTCTTTGATGCTTAGAGTTAATAGGCATGGGTTAAAATATTTGGAATTTAAAAATACATTACAATCCATGCATTGAGCAAGGATTGCTGAAGTGAATGATCTGGAAATTCTGTCATCATATGTTATAAATTATGCATTTCTTCAGGCTTTAGTTGCCTTTCTTAAAATGGAAAGGGGTCATAATTACCTGTTTCAGATTCCAAATTTATTGATCTTCTGCTGAAGGAGAAGGAAATTTTCTGCCTTTCCTGTTGCTGTCCAAAGAAGTGAGTTTTTGTTGTCTGAAGAACAGCTGCTGGGGGCACACCCCCTTTATAATTGCCTGAGTAGATCTCACTCAGGGAGAGACCTGAATTCAACTCCCTCCAGGCTAAGGCTCAAAACATGTTCCTCTCATCTGAATAAGGGAATTGGATCTGTCTGAGGGAACTTGGAGATACTACAAAATTCTGCTATGCTTTTTCTAGCTTAATATTCAAAGTTTTTCTTTTCATCTTTGATAAAGCAAATCCATGAGTTTGGACTACAGGCATGGGTGATTTCTTATGAGATTCCATTACCAACAGGGAAAACATGCAAACAGTGAGTGCTAATACTTGACAGCCAACAGTAGTTTTCTAGGATACAGTGATAACTGTAAGGAGAAAACATGGGGAGCAAAAAGCCCAGATATTAAAATAATTCACAACAGAGCTTCTACTTCCTTTTAAAAAATTTAGGTCTAAGCACTATCTGTTAATCCTGTAGTGGTTTGCTTCCTGTAGTGACCATGATTTCATTCAGAGGGCCAAACTCCCTTGTAGAGTTAATTAGTTACCTCAGTGAGACAGTTATGGCTCAGAATCTTGTCTGAAAAGAATCTGCATTATTTTTGTTTTCATTTATGATATTTCACAGAAGGACACAACTAGGTTCATGCATTAAAAATACTCCAACTTTTTGCACACATATAAATGTGAAGCAGTAAGAATAATGCTTTGAGTTTAAAAGGAAAAAACCCAAGCCTCTTACTTACAAGGTAGTGTATTTACAGATGAAAATAAACCATAACAGGAAAACTTTCAGCAGTCTTAACATGCCTACTACCTGTGTTGCATTTCCACTCTTCTTGACAACTCGTGGTAATTGGTGCTTTAGGTTGAAATTATTATTAATAAAAGCTACTGAGTGTTGTGAGGTGCTGCTTTGAAACAAGCATCAAAACTTTTGTGAATAGTTTTAGACAGTTTGTTATTTGTATTCAGAATATCAGGGCTGTGGAAATCTGAGTTAACAGGTTTAATTAGGCACCATTTGACTTTGAATTTGCTTATCCAGCACCTGAAAACACGGTGTATATAACACAGTCTTCTTTCTGTGTAGATTAAAATAGCATCCAGTTGGTTTCATTACCAGGTTTGTGAATGTTTTACCTGTTTTAAGAGGCACTTATCCAGCCTGATGTCTTAGAGACTCAAAGCTTCTTTTAATATGTAGAGTTGGAAATTTATTTGAATGAGGTATAGATTTCGTATTGATCTCTGTATGATTATTAATTGAGCAATTCTTGCCATGTATTCTTAATCAGCCTTTCACTCTTTGTATTAAATAATTTTGTGAACAGAAAGTTAACCTTTGTTAATTAAGCAGTAATAAAACTGGATTATTTTGACATTGTGCTCTCAAAAAAAATCAGCTTCAGTTTTAAGTTGTACAGTTCATGTTGCCTTTCTCTTTGTTTGCTTAACACTGAAGTACAACTGAAATGAGGGGAAAAGGCTTCTAGATAGAAGTAATAGTACTTTGAATTTTACTTCTCTTAATCCTAACATTTTTACAGGCTTTCTGGCTGTATTATGAGAAACACAGAAATCCAAATATAATAAGAATCAAGACACAGTAATGGCAAAACTTGCCATGTATCTTATTTTTGGGAAACGGTGTAGTTCCTGAAATCCTGCATCTCTTCCGTAGTTGTATTTCTTTCCCAAGCTTTACCTGCTCCCTTTGTCAGCTGTGGTCCCAGGCCCTTTCTGACAGCCAGTGCTGTTGACCTAGGTGTACCTTCCATCTGCAGCTGATACACTGTTCATTTCCTCTCAGCATGTGCTATGAAGTCATTTACTTACAACGGTCTTCCATTCCATCTCCTTCTCCTGACTGTGGAACTTGCCCTTGAGTGGCTCTGGGAGCTCATAACTTGGGGTCCATGAGCTCTATTCACCTGAGGTGTGTGGGGAGAGGAATGGAAGTTTATTAATTTCCTGCTAGGGAGGACTTGGTTACTGGGTTATGGAGTTTCTCCTCTTTCATCTCCCCCTGCAGTAAGTGCAGTAATCACAAATTAGCTCTTGCCCTAAGATTTTTGGTCCAGTGTTAACAGAAAAATCATTCAGAGAGCTTGCTTACTTTCATTCTATAAAGAAGTTACTGCCTGAATTATGGGGAAAAGAGAAGAGCACTTTTTAGCAAAAAAAGCATTAAAATGCCAGTCTTTGATGATACTGTATTTAAATAAACCCCATTTGTAACTGAAATTAATTGTTATATTTTATTTGGGACAAATAGAGAGGAAGAGAAATAGTGGTGATACTTTCTAAATGGATACAGTTGTAATTAGCAGGCTATTTTCAACAGATTTGAATCAGAGCAGCTCTATTGCAAGCCATAAAACTCTGCATCCCTTTGGTAGATGAAAATCTCTCTTGTGGTATTTGTGGCACTCTTAATACCATCCTGCTATCTTTTTCCCTTCCAACTTTCACTACGTATTTAAATTCCACAGTGAAGGATCAAGAGTGTTTTGAGATGAGCAGATAAGATTAAAGTGTCAAGCTGATGGATGTTTTTACTAATCAACAAGTTGATTAAGTCTCAGGAAAAGCAAACAGATTGGACTAATAATATTCCAGAAGACATTGAAATGCCATGCCTAAAATGCAGCAAATCAAGGTAATAGTTATTTCTCTTGTAGAGGTGACATTCTTGAAAGAGGTTGGAGTTTCAGTAACAAAAGCTGTGTTCTTAAAATGGATTTGCTGAACCAGAGCTTTCTGCTTAAACAATTACCAGAGAGGAAGCTGAGACTTAGGTTTCCCAAAATATAGCCCAGAAGAATCAAGGCAAAATCATGGTGAGTTTACAAAAATTGAAAAAAGACCTGGTTTGACTCTCACTGAATGTTTGTAGTCTTTCAGTTTCAGCTGGCCTGATCCCTTCTGGTTCTGAGATTCAATGGCAGGGCAATGAACACAGGACACAAAATTTATAGAAAACATTTCTCTGGTTAGGTGTAATGGATTTTCAGGAGCACGAGTTTTGCCTAGTAATGCATTTGCTTCTATAAAGAGCCTGTAGACTGAAGTAATAGGGTTTAGAAGCAATCATTGCTTGATGAAGGTGGAATATAATTTATTTGTTGTCAGAAACAATAAAGGGTCTACCATGTCTAGCTTATATTATTCAAACCTTGAAATCTCTTAAATCAGTAGATACACAAGAGTAAAAAGTAAAAAGGAAACATTAATTTTCTTATGGTTATTTCATGTGTTGCATGTGAACACATATAAGATCTGATGTTCAAACAGTCCTTCAATCTCTCTTTAAATGCCACAAGTACTTTTTCTCCATTATTTTGAATATATTTATGTAAACAGCAGTTAAGCTCCTTCCTGCCTCAATTAAATGTGCTTAACAAGTAATCAATCTGAATTAATAGCAGGGGACTTCATGCCATTCATATATTTATAATAGATGTGTTCAGATAATTCTGTGAATATATCTGGCAAGGAAGGGAATCTGCTGTGATTCACCAGTTTCCTAGGAGAAGACTCGGGGCACACATCATCTTAATTAAGCATTGTTGCTTTAGGCTTCTGACACTTAGGATGAAGTTAAATAATAGTTCATTCATTTCTGTGTTTCAAATATTTGTCCTAATGGAACTTTCACATCTCATCTACAAAGATGGGCCTTTGAAAGGAAAATCTGGGAAGATTTTTCTGCTAATACCTTTAGGGAAAGAGTGGAAAATATTTTAACAAATGCATAGGAAATAAATCATTTGATTCCCAAAACTCAAACCCCACAAATCAGCTGCTTGGAAGTATTCAATCTTCATTTAATATACACAGGAGTAAATGTAACAGAGGAGCTATGTGTGAGAATGTTTACTTGTTATGGATTTCATGTCAACCTTTATTCTAGTTTTTATATATTGTTTTTATTTTGTCTAGATTTTTAGCCAATTAGAATGTTTGCCCTTACAGTCCACTCCATTGTTATCACTGTTTTGTGTTTCTCTAAAATGAGGCACTGCCCATTTGCTTAATGTGAAGGAGTAGCTAGGGTAGCAAATGTTGTGCCTTATTTACATGGGAGATTCAAATCCCTAAACAGAGTGAACCTGTAGAGGATCAGCTCTAGTTCTAGATTTAAAAGTGTGGACTGATTCTCCTGTGACTGAATGCATTTTGTAACTTGAAAGCAGATCCGAAACTAAATGAATGTTTTCTGTCCTTCCCCGACTTGTAAATAATGCACACCAGGGCAGCACTGGCTCACTGTCTGGTTTGATGTCACAAATGTTTATGCTGTAAAATCCTCACCGGTGGACAATTCCCTCACCTCCTGGGAAAAGTAGAAGAGATCTCCTTGTATTACTTGAGACTTATATATTTATGGCATATAATCTGTATGGCATCTGGTGAGACAGAATAAGGAGAGAAAGATCTGAGTGGTGGTACTGTTTGTAATTAAAGAATTCACTATTAAAATATTTTATTATTTTCCAACAAGATGAATTGCAGAAATTAGAGACATTTCTTTAGAGATTTACCTCTGAACTTCATATAGAGGGCAGTTAGGAAAACTCTGTAGCTTTTGGGGAGCTACAAGATCAAGCATTATTTCTCAGATGATTCTGTGTGTAAAATCAAAGAGCTTTTATCCTTTTGTCACTAAGTAATTTTGTCTTGTGACTACAGGTGTATTTGCTTTATTTTTTGGTACTAATGTGCATGCAGCTCACATCTTACCTATAGAAGGTAGGAATTCATTCTTGCAACAGCTGCTGAGGTATCTGTGTTAACATGGGGCATTTTCTTGCATTGGGGTTGTGTAATTATGGCAGGAACACTTTTAATATGACTAAGAGTACAGATAGTCTAATAAACTCAGCTTCTGTTGTAGAAGATATTTTATATTTGATTATATAATTTCTGTCACTCGTCTGTTAGTTTCAGGTGAAATGACTTTGATCTTGGGAGTGGAAGATTCTCAAAATGGTAGAAAGAATTGATTTATGGTCAATTCGTGGTCGATGTTTTAAGTATCTCAATTCTTGAATCTTATATGAAGAACAGATAGTATCAATATGCTGATATTAACATGAACCATCTGGAAGGGGCAGCTGAACTGAAATATTTTCTCCGCTAATTGTTTTTTTTTCCATACCAAGTGAATTTGCTAAAATGAATAAATGAAAAGACAAAACATAACACTACTTTAGGCAGCTGGGCCATGCTGTAGTACAGTTTTACTAATAAAATTACTTAAACCAATAAACTAGTAAATTAGTTGCAGGTATGGTCATTCTTTAAAGCACACATGAATCCACACACATATTGTGGATGGTAATTTATCAAATTGAGCTGCTTTTAAATAGAAATAGTTCTGTGCAACTTGTGATGAACACATTAATACAAACAAAATAACCATGCTTGGATCTGACATAGTTGTTATGAGTGGTTCAGCTTAATTGAAATATAATTACATATTATAAAATATAATATTTATTATATTATTATATTTTTTCCTAATTCAAAACTGAAAAAGCTTTCAAAATCAACAGTTGACGAAAATTGAATTAATAATTTTGGTCTTGTTTTATTCCTTAATTTTTACTCAGGTTAACAGGCCTTAATTCTAGGGGATCTGCTTGCTTTCTTAAAAAAGAAAAAAGCCAAAAGAATCCCAAAACACCTTTGTATTTTCTTGAGGAAAAGCAGGGTTTAAAAAAAATCCCTTCTTTTCATATGTTTGATTCAGTCTTGGAAAACACATTCTAATCCTTCATTCTGACAAGAGGGATAACACTGTCCTTGGAATAACACCATATTCTTTCTAAATAGTGAAAATTTTGGAATATAGTTGTGCTGGGTCAATACATTTTTTTTCCAGTCTAGACAAGGTGGTGCTTTCAGTTGAATCCAATTAAGTAACGAGACAAAGAATTGTACTAACATGTAACTCCAAACTAAGGTGTTTAGGCAGCTGTATGAGTAGAAATTAACTTTTTTGTGCAATGGTTAATTTTGAAGTGTTCATAGATGCCCTTGAGGGAAGGGATGCCTGCTCCTTCAGTTTGTGGGAAAGTTTCAGTTTAGAGGGAAGGTTATTCCAGTTTGCCACAAGCAAATGTTTGAATAGTTCTACCTAAGAGAGGCAAGCATTTAATATATTACTGCCAGGAATAAATAAATCCTGTAAAATTTGGATCAGCTCCAAACACTTGTAGAACTCACTTAGGTTTTCATTTCAATTCTGTTAAAAGATGCGTATTAGCCACATAATCCAGACTTCAAATTATGTTCCAAACTGTCTCAAAATTAAAGGGGATTCTCATGAAACTAAAATTTTACTAGAATGTCTTTGGTATTGAAATACAGAATTGAGTCTAATGTGCTTAAGTCCTGGGCTGATAGTGTTTGGGTTTGCTTTTTTTTTTTTTTTTTAAAGATTCAATTTCCATTTCCTTCCTACTTTTTTTCCCCCGTCTATTTGTACGTGTAAGTCCCCCTATTTTCTGCAGGTGTTTTGGTAGCTCTACTTTGCTTGTGATACTAATCCTGTCTCACAGGCTTGCCAGTCAAGTCTTGCTATGTTCATCACACTGAATTTCTTTTTCTCAGCATGAAGTAAATTTAATCCCTCCCCTGAGCAGAGATGGAAATTGAACTTGCCTCCAGCCCACTTCAGCCTGGCAAATACTGGTGTGATAGGAGTGAGAAAATGAAAAAGGTTGCAAAACCCACTGCACATAATCCCTTAATCCAATAGAGGATCCTCGGTTTGTCTGTACAAATATTGAATACTGTCACAGAACATAAAAGAAGCATTAAAAGAGATATGAATGCTATTTTTTTATGGGGAGAGTATTGGGAAGAAAAATGTTTTTCTTCCACAAAAATTAGAGATATGGGTGGCCAGATGTTTTTTATTTATACCATTATGATGTGAAAATTCATTTGATGATTCCATCCTAATCTTCCTTTCTTTGATCCACAGCTGTCCTCTGGTTAGATATCTGTCTTCTAACATTTTCAGTTGGTTTGAGTTTGAATGATGTGATTATTTTCTGTTCTTATCTGTGTTGGTTATAGTTTCTCAGCATAGTTTAGAGCCCTACTTCTGCCAGGGAGGAGAGAAGGTTTTAGCTGTGTCTTTCATGGGTGTTTGGGGTGTAGGCTGAAGTCTAAGCTTTTGTCCTGAAGCCTTTGCACTTGAACATATTTAACTTTTGTTTTGCTTTGAAAATGTCAGGCCCCATCTGTGTCTGTGAATCTCAGCAATGATTTTAATGTCTCCCTTATAGGCAGCTCTGGCATGGCTAAGAACTGATTCTCATTCTAAATTGGTGTAGAATAAAAGAACACTGACAGAAGATCAATATAGAAGAAAGCACCCTCTCCTTATAATTAAAAAAAATCTATTTAATGTATCTTCTTTTTTCTTTCATACTTTTCCCCATGAGACCTCATGGAGGACTTTAGTGGCAGGACAAAGCACAATTATTGGTTGGGCTTGGTGTAAGGTACATTTTGAACTGCTTTGCTCAGTTCTCTGCATGGGTGGGATATCACCCTGAAAGTCACACCAAGAAATGGCACTAGCAGCATTAGGTGACTGCTGTGATGTTTTTCACCTATAGTTTAAATTCTTTCTGTGCACACTCTGGTTCTGAGCCCTTTTTTAAGATATGTTCTTTTTGTATTATGGATCCTGACTTTCTTTATGAACAGATTGGATTTCTCTTAATGCCAGCTGAGAGAAACCAATCCTTAAATTTTCCCAAGATTCACTTATGCAGTCTTTCAGGTCCTTAATTATTTTGATTAATTGTTGTATGTTTTCAAAACATTTGCAAAATTAAACGTCTTGCTTATTATTTTTTTTTCAAATGCCAAAATCTTTGCTTGTGTGCATGATGTTGTCTCATTCTTTATTTAGAGAAACTCATGTAATAGATCCTTCCAAGTTCAAATTTGCCCTAAAGAGTTTTATAGTGATGGTGGATCGTGGTGATTTAGTCAAACAGCTCATAAGCTTATCATCCTTCTGGCTGCTCTCCTTGAACATGAGATACATAGAGTTGTACATCTCTGTTATACTGCTCTTCATAGGGCAGGGCTGCAATTCTGATAGCACAGAGCAGCACTGAACGTTAACTGATAGGTAGCAATTTAATATATATAATTTAGAGCCAAAGAAATAATTAATATTTCCAGCAAGAAAGTTAAGACCATCATGAGTTTTGTCCTAGGAGTGACAGGTAACTTTCTGAGACTTTTAAGGAAGGCTTTACATCTATAAACTCTAGATGTATGTACAATATTGCCTGTGGGGCAAGATGTATGAAAACTAGAGTTCTGATCTCTCTGGTCTTAATCTAACATAATACTCTGTCCATGGTGTTACTTGCCTGGAGATACCATCTCACCCCATGTGCCCTTCAAGCTGTCCAAAACAATCTTTCACTGAGTGTGGCTCTGAGCCTGAGCTAACAACCCTCATTCAGGAGTACACAGCCTGTGGTTGAAAGCTGCACCCACACAGCTATGCATATTGTAATTGGCTGCATGTAAGCAGAACTGTCCAGAGAGCAGGTAATGTCAGCCTGCCAGAGATCAGACATCCCCTCACTCAAATTTAAACATGAAAACAATTCCACTGAAGCAGGCTGCTGCAATGAACAGATAATGCACCACTCTGGGTACATACAGGTTGTGGGCGTTTCCGTAGTGTGGTCATAAAGAGCACTAGACCCAATAGGGTCATTCTCCAGTGACAACCTCACTTTGTTTGTGTAGGTTTTACTCTCTGCTTCCTTCCTGTTTGTAAATAAACCAGCCTTTTTGCAGAAAGTGGTTCTTGTTCAAGAGGTACAGATCTTATTGATACTTGGTTGCTGGTCGACCCATGAAAATAAAGCCTATGGTAACATATTTCCTATGTTACTGGGAGTCTTAGTCAGTCCTTGGTAGTTGTTTTTGTTGTTTCTTGTGTTGAGATAGAAATGCTGTAGGGAAATTTTACTTGTTGTCCATTATACACTATACATTGTATTTTATCTTTTCCTGCAGAATAGGGAAGATAGGTCACCTCACTGCTTCTGAGCTGCATAAAACATGTATGTGCAGTTTATTTGGCATAGCATAGCCACTTGGCTGGGGACTTGGAAGCTGGAAGAAAACTAGCCACGTAGTGTTTTGGGGAGGAGGAAGAGAAGGACAAGATATCCTCCATTTCCTAATTGCTAGCAAAATTAGAACCTAGTTTTGACCAGAACTTAGGTAGGAATAAAAAAAATTCATACTAACATACCTGTCATCCAGTTTCTTCCCCGCCCCACCACCCAAGTACTCCAGTACTCTGAAAAAGAATGTTTTGTTTCCCAGGAAGAGCCTCCTGAAGAGACTTCATGGGTTTTGGTAGTTTGCAGGCAAAGAAGATACAAACTGAGTTTTCTCAGAAGAGCAGTAAAATAGGAAATAATGCTGATGTGTTTTTATCTGCTGTCAGCTTTCAGGCTCTGCACTTGCCAAATCATCTTGTGTAAAGCTGGCAGGATATTTGATCAAATCTGCAAATTTAGATGTGCATTTTATCAAAAGAATACATACAGACACATCAGGGTTTTAGGTTTTTTTTTTCCTCTGTAGATGAGAGCTGAGGGAAAAAAAACATCTTGTGTTGCTTTTCTGCTTTCTCATAGCTGTGTGGTTTTGGGCTCCACGCAAGGTAAAAATGTTACTAAGTGATATTAGTGGTGTCATCTTGCCTTGGAACATGGAAGTGTTGTGAGATACAGTTAGTACTGATGATTACACACTGGCTGTTTTCTCATCCCTCCTGTTAATGAGTTCATGTCTAATGGTGGTGTAAAGCAAAAAGATCTCAATGAGACTTTCGACTGGAGATGGTAGCTGTGATGATTCTTTATAATAACAGTGGGCAAGCTGGAAAGTGTAATATAAAAGAGCCTATGAGAAAGGGTGCCAAGAATTTAGACTAAGTTGATAAGAAAAGAGGTATGAAGATCTCCTGCCAAAGCTGATTGGTATGACAGCATTTTGTCATCATCCCTGGCTCAGATTCTGATTCTTTAAAATGTTGCATAGCACTGAAAGCAACGAAAAAGATGCCAGTAATTGTGTTAAAGTGGTATAAAACTTAGATGTTTCTTCTCAGTCCCAGTCTGATTTACTGTTTTCTTTATTTCTCCAGTGCTTGACTAACAGTGACTTGGGAAAATGGCTTTATTGCTGTTTCTTGGCTTTCTAAAGATATCAGTGTGGAGTTTGTAGCAAAAGATTGTGAAAGTTTAGTAAGCTTTGATCCAGACACATGAAAAGTTAGTAGTCTTTTCCTTCATGTTGTCTTTGTGAAGTCCCCTGCAGTACAGAGGGAGAAGAGAGAACACTGTTTTCCAGCAGCTAAAATGCCACATGAAGCTAGGTTATTCATGGCCAGGTATTTAACATATTTTGTAAAATCAGTATAGTAATGTATTTTGCTGTGTTCTCTTGGACACATTAAAAGTACCTGTTAGCTTCAGGTTGTATTATGCTTTGGAGCATGAACATAAAGCTAATACACAAATTTGCCTTCTGATTTTTCCAGTTTAGTTTGTGTAAGAAATTGCATGACCTCTTTACCAGACTAACCAAGTTTTGAGCTAAATAAAAGCAACCTATATTCCTCAGCAAGATGCCTCCTAAGACAGGAGCTTGACTCTTGGCATGTCAAAGCAGAGTGCACTACTCTGTTGCTCAGGTTTTCATATTTCATTTCCACTTTGAATGACTACCTAACACATCTTGACTTAATAAATATGTAAAGAAGATGAAGTGTCTGAAAACTAACAGATAGGCTTTTCTCTCACATTTTTAAGCCTTGATTCAGCTTGATCAACACAGCAGTCAAATTATACCAAATACTTGGGTGGAATTTGGCACTGATTGCTCCAGAGTATGTGTTAAATGTTGTGCATAGTGGTATATTAGTGTCTGGTGTGCCAGCAGGCAGCTAGAATGCTGTGTATTTGGTATGTTTATTTGTATTTGTCCATGGATAAAACAAGGTCGAAGTTGTGTTGATCTTTGTAAGTGATTATTTGGCAACATTAGTACTGAATTAGTTTTCAGTTACAGTTTTTGTGGCCTTGTATTACCTATTTCTGACTTGTTTAGTGAGAAAGGATGGAATTTTAAATGTTTCTGGATGTTCACACTAGGAGAGGTTGGATAGGAGACAGAAACTGGAGCTGACTCTGGTTTGATCATACTGGAAGGTAAGGGATTGTAGGCATAGTTGTAGGAGTAAATTTTGGATGCAGGAAGATCATTACATGTAACTAACTACTGCAGCTCATGGTTTTCTGTCTGCCTGGAAGAGGGGGAGGTATATTGAGAACTCAGTATTTCCAGGAAATGTGCATGTTACTGAGATTTTTGGGTGGAATAATTACAAGGAGTAGAAATCTGTTCTGAGCTAAACAAGGAGCTCTCTGAAACACCCAGATCTGATAGTGGTTTCTGTTTCCCTACTAGAAAGCTCCAAAATCTGATAAAAATTGTGAAATAAATAATGAGGTTGCATTAACTGTACTTGGTTGAACTTTATTTTGCTGGTCTTTTATAACCCTTCTGTTCTGTTTTGCTTTCTGACACTTTTCATCTGTAAACATATTTAATTCATAATGTTTTCAAGAATATTCTTTGGAAAAACTACTGTGAATACTTTTGATGTGGTAAACTTACTATCTTATCAAGAGACTATACTTTTGTTGCTTTTGAGTGTAATTATTTTAGCATATTAAAATGTAGCAACATTTAAGTTGTTGCTACTTAAATGCACAAAGGTTTTTTTTAACTTGAGGTTGAAAAGTCATGGTCTCTCCGTGACTTTTTAGTCTTTTATCAACAGAGCCAAAGTCAGCTGCAGGATTTTCCACACTCTAAATTTCTTTGAGATGTAGAGCCTAATTCCTAACTACACTTGCTCTGCTGAGTGCCCTAAAATTCTGTGCTCTGCATATGGCAATGTTCTCCTTGACACAAGCATGCTGCTAAGGAATCTGGGGGCACTCAAAGATCTCAGCCCTGTGTTTGGGGTGGGTAAGAGAACAAACATGTCAGTCCCAGCAAGGTCTGGGAAAGCCCAGGATTGTGCTTAACTGGTGTCCCAGTAGAGCAGAGACTGGATTCACTTAGCTGTAGATCATGGTGCAGCAGAAGCCATGAGAATGAACTCCAGGGAGGTCCTGAATCATCTCAGAGTCCTGAAGTCACGACTCTGGGGTCCTCTCTGACCCATGCAGCCGCTGCAGTGACCACACTGCACATTGATGTGGTTCTGTAGCTATCTGTAGGTTAAGATTGCCAAACAGGGAGAGGGAAAAAATAGGAAAAAGAAGACCTAGTATGTTTGTGTTGTCAAGGCACTTAACTGTGAAGTAAGCTATTTGCATTTAATCATTCTCTTTTTTTTTACAAAAATGCACCCTCAAAGTAGTATTTTCAGATGTATGATGATTCTCCATCCCTGGTTCCTTTTATTTCACTAACTTTTTTAATTCAAAAGAGGTAATTTGGGGAGTAAATACTATAAAAACAGTAGACTAACAGTCTACACAAAACCCAGCAACAGTATGAAAAATATAAATGAAAAAATCTTCAATGGGTCATCATATATTCAAACTGGCTTCATCTTGAAACAGAAGTTGAGTGAGCTTGTATTTCAAAAATGTCACACTTGGAGATGGAAGTCTCATTCTTTAGGTAGTTCTGTTGTGTTTGCTGGAACAACAAAAAAAAGGAATGTAGTTTGAATGAATTAGGTTAAAATGCTGACTTGAAAGACAGGAAGGAAAGCAAGGAAATGCCTCAATGTGATAGGCTGAGCTAGGGCTTTGAGTAAACAGCATTTGTAAAAGGTAGAGAAAGTGAGGGGTGTGGGGTTATGATGAAAAGCTGTGGGAAGACCAGTTGAATTAGCTTAAATTCAAAACCTTGTGCCTTTTGACATAAGCTAACCTGAATTAAGCATGTTTACATGGATGCTACTGGATAACTGTGTAATATAGACTTTCTTGAGTTGTCTCTGGAGCATCATCAGACATAGACCCAATACAGTTCCCTGTGACAAGTCTAAAACATCTATGCATTTAAAAAGTTGTGAAAAATGACTGACTGTAGTTTATATGATGTGAACATATGCTAGTGTAAAAGTGGTCTTACTGGAAAAGCTTGCTCTGAAAATTAGAGATTGCATAATTTTTGATGACTATAAATAGAGCAGTAAAGGGTCTTATTAATGAAACTCCTAGCCTCTTTCTTCATTTTGAGATTTGATAGGCTTTGACATCTGAACACCAGTTGTGGAGCATAAAGGTTAAATTGGTGTCAACAAAGTGTCAGCACATGAGTCCCCATGAAGCATTGTGTCCTGAAGAGCAGAGCTTGTCTGTGGGTGAATATCCAGGGGTGCTGTAGTTCTCCTTTCATACTCATTGATCAACATGGCACCTTTCATCCCTCATTGCTTGTGTGCAGACAGGTTCCAGGGAAATACAAATTAATTAGAACTCTTTTCAATTAGCATAGCATGAGAGTCACAATTAGCAGTATTTGGATAATTAGCTTCTATGCTAGGGAATTCCACGATTGCATTTGGGAGACTGCTAGTTAGTAGAATCCTGTTAAATCGAAGTCTGGGTGCACAAAACTTTGCAGTCTCTTGGGAAATCTAAATGAAAATGTTTTAAAGGGGATTTCATTAATGTGCTTCAGCTCAGAAATGATTCAGAAATTATTTTTCCTCATCTGGGTGATAATCCACTTGTTGTCTGTCATCAAATAGTTTGGGTTTGATTGCGGAAACACTCGTTGGAATCATAAATTAGTCAATGGACTACTTATGCTCTTAGAGTTATGGCTGTGCATAAATAATGGCAGGATCAGCATCTGGCACTGAATTCTTTAATAGAGAACCATATTGTGATTTCTCTGTTTACAGTGTTTCATAGTAAGGTTCTAATTGCTCTTTCCTCTGCATTGGAATATGTATAAGACTCCAGATTATATGTAATGCCTAGAATTATACGTAAAAATAATGCATAGGAACACTTTGCACTCCTGATATATTTATTCCCTCCTAGCAGTGGTGAAGTAAGAGAATGCTTAGATGACAGAGCACTGAAAAAATGAGATGCTGAAGCTGAGATGCTTTTATATGTCTTTATTCCATTAATTTTGATTACCTAAATAATTTTATGTATCTTTTTACAAAAAGCCTCTGACTAAAGAGAGAGTTATTACAAGATCCTCTGAGTCCCAAAGGTACACTTTGGTCTTTGGATGGCTATTCCTCCAAATAGCTGCAGCAATCTTACATGTGTAACATTTATTTAAAGAAGTCATTTCCTAAATTGGTTTATTCTGTTAAATGCTATAATTTCCCAAATTCCATATATATATGAATGTAGAATTTTAGACCTTTGAAGGGAAAACATCGTGATTTTATATGTAGTATCTGTTGCTTCTCTTCCCTGAAATGCTTACTTTGTTGCCTTTTTTTTTTTCTTAAGAAATAATTTCTTTTATAAAAATGTACAGGGGATATAGACATATATATTCCCTATAACAATTACAGATGAGGGTCTATCTTAGAGCAGTTCAGGAACACAGATTAAGATTCAGAGTCTTTTACTTCTCAGTCATTAATTTCTCATACCTAATCAAAAAATAAGAGTAACAGCTCTCTAAACAGATTGCACCAAGACATATGGTACTGGAAAAACCTTGAGCTGACATTTGAGTTGCACAGTATACAAATTCAATGCTTCTCTGTTCACAAATGGCAGAACACTGTCATTTTGGACACTGGCTGAGAAGAGTCTCAGCTTTCTTTAGTCCTCTGAAGTATTTCAAGTTCCTGTTTGATTTTTTTGCTTTAAAATATTGCAGTGAATCCTGGGTAAAATCTGAAATGACTTGCTCAAAGGCAGAAAAGAAGTCTGAAAGAGTCTACAACTTGGACTCATGTCCTACCTAGCCGATGGATTCACTTTCTTTCTCAAAGTCCCATTAGCTTCTGGGTCCATCACAGCCTGCCTTGATACTGAGTCCACTAAATTATTGAGAATAGAAGCTGTGTTTATTAGATACTGATCAGAACTTTTAAGGCTTTTTGTTTGTGTCTTGCTTTGGTTAGTTCTGAATGAAATTATCTGATTTGTATTTACTTCATATGTCTTCAGTCTCTTTTAGCCTTTAGCAGATCTTCATGAAGAGTATACAAAAGCTGGTCAGTAGACTGAAAGAGCTTAAGTAAGCAAAAGAAGAATTAATCCTGTTTTGCTACATCCTTTTCATCCCTTGACTATTTGTTGGAAAGATAAAGGTATAGATTGTTTTTCACAAGCCCTGTTTCTTGGAATGAAACCCTGTCTATTCCCTGCCTTTGTGTAGTAGGCTGATGGTCACTTTGCAGATTCTGTTGATAAAGATTGTGCATATCATCCTACAGACAAAGCACAGGGTCTGGCCTTAGAGTGGAAGGCTTGCTGCTTCTTCAGCACTTAGTGTTGCCAACTCTCTAGATGTGCCACACAAAATACTAGGAGAAAAACTGTTGAAAACCAGCCATGGTATGAAGCAGCAATTGAAGATGAATAGTCAAGAGTCCAGCTCAAAAGTATAGGAGAAACTTAAATTGCAGTTCAGATTTTTCTTCAATGGCTAGCACACTTTATACAATAAACCTGAATTTATACAAAGTGTTGTCAGTTGCTTGCCAGAGTGAAAAAATACCTGACAGATGATAGATCCATTGCAGTGCTCTTAGCCTGTGTTTCCTGGAATGGGTAATTGATGCCAATACATGTAAAGCTGTGTATAGAGAGAAAGCTCAAATTCATCAATTTCTGGATTGCCAACATGTCCATGTACCTGAAAGACTGTCCAGATGGTTACCAGGAAAGCTTCTGAAGCCTGGGGGCTGCTGCTGCACACGAACTGTATAGCAGTGTTGTGAACTCTGACAGGTGCATTGTGTGACTTTGTTTGAGGGAAGAGGAATATTTTCTGTCTATGCTTCATGGACAGGCCAAGAGAAAAAGCAGATAGCAACCCCATGGACTAGTAACTAAAGGTAAAGAGCACTTCTCTTCTGCATTGCAGAATATTACTTTGTGGGAAATGTTGCAAGACAATTTGTTAATTCCAGTCTGAATATATGGTAATGAACTTACTTGCTACAAATTTTGTTCATGTAGTGTAAACTAATATTTCCTGTGGAAGTGTAGTGCTACTTTTTCTGAATTGTTATGAACACAGAGGTGTAATGAGAAGGAACTTCTAGCCTGAGGCTATGGGGTCTGTGAACTAAACTAATGATTGAAGCTATCATTCTGTCAATGATATGTTCTAGCAGCTTGGCCTATGTTTATTTCCACATATTGAGTATAAGTAAATACCTTAATGAAATGCAATGTTTTAATGAAATGCAATATTCTAATGAAATGCAATGAAGCAATATCTGCCATATATTACTACAGCCTTTTAGCAGATACACTGGCTGTGTTTGGGATAATTGTATATTACTTACTGGAGAGGCCATGCTCTTCAATTGATTTATTTTTTTCTATCAGAAAAGGCAGAACATAGTTTTTGCATATAAAATTAGCATGAACATTGCTCTGCAAAAGAAAGTGGACAACACTCCAGTGCAACTCACCACAGAAGCATAGAATATGCAGAGTTTGAAGGGACCCATGAGGATCATTGAGTCCAACTCCTGGTCCTGCACAGGACACCTCAAGAGTCACACCATGTGAGAGTGTTGTTCCAACACATCTTGGACAGGCTGTGCTGTAATCACTTCCCTGGGGAGCCTGTTCCAGCCAGCTTCTAGGTGAAGGATCTTTTCCTGATATCTGTTCTAAAACTCCCCTGACACAGCTTCAGGCCATTCCCTCATGTCCTGTTACTGGTCACAAGACTGAAGAGATCAGCACCTGCCCCTCTGGTTCCCCTCATGAGAATGTTGAAGGCCACAAGGTCTCCCCCCAGTCTCCTCCAGGCTGAAGAGACCAAGTGACCTCAGTCACTCCTCATCAGGCTTCCCCTCCAGACCCTTCACCATCCTTGTGACCCTTCTTTGCAGGCTCTCTAATAGTTTAATGTCTTTTTTATACTGTGACACCCAAAACTGCACACAACATTTCAGGATGAGGCCGCCCCAATACAGAGCAGTGTGGGACAGTCCCCTCCCTTGCCCAGCTGGTGATGCTGTGCCTGATGCCCCCAGGACACAGTTGGCCATCCTGGCTGCCAGGGCTCTGCTGACTCATGTTCAACTTGCCCTTGGTCAGGACTCCCACATCCCTTTCTGTGGTGCTGCTCTCCAGCATGTCATTCCTTGGTTTGTATCTAAGGTTGCCCCATCCCAGGAGCAAAATCTGAGATTTGTCCTTTTAAAATTTCATACTGATTGCCCATCTAATTTGTCAAGTTCTCTCTGGAGGGCTTCTCTTCCCTCGAGGCAGTCAACAGCTCCTCCCAATTTAGTGTCATCAGCAAACTTAGTATTCCTTCGAGACCTGTGTCTCTGTGTGAACTTTTGTTTTAAGACACAAACAGCATGATATTGCAATCTGACAATTAATGCAGAAATTCATTAATGTAGGAATAGGGTAATAGTATACAAAAGAAATCTGCACTAGAAAAGTTAAAAGCATAATGTATGTCTTCAGGTTTCATGGTTTGTAATGACAGCTGACTTTTGCTTTCTTGGTGTTTACTTCCCTTGAACATTGCTGACCACGTTTCCTAGCATGATGAGCTAATTACCCATTTCAGTTGGATATAAAGCGTAAAATTAAGTTGTGATAAAGTTCTAGACAACTCATTTATATGGTAAGGTCTAATCATGACTTTCATCCTCATAAGATTTTTTGGAACTATCATAAGGTAATTAACACCTCAGAAATAAGCAGTAGTCTCAATGGGAGACTGAGGAGTAATTTTTATTCCTGTAATGTTTATAAATGACAGTAGTATTGCCAGTAATGATGATAGGGTGAAAAATTACAGTAATGGGAGAGTAAAGTAAGATGACAGAGGAAATGGCAAAATGGAAAAAGAAGGGATTATTAAAAAAATTGATAGAATAGGGTGGTGAAAATGGAGCCTAGTTTTGTGGAATGCCTGGGGATTCAGTAATTAATACCAGAGTAATTAAAACTTTGGGCACACTGTAATGTTCTACTATCCAAAAGGTTCATCTGGGTATCAAAGCAACTAAAATCTTGGAAAATATGATCATGCAGGGAACCTTGCTGTTAATATGCAAAGCTGGCAAAGTAATGGTTGTTGCAAGTGAAGCCCTGAAACAGTTGATGAGAGTAAGCACAGGAGGAATTTCTTTGACCTATATAATGAACATTTGGAATATTTAGCACGTGAATGCATGTATGAAAACTGAAACAAAAAATATTATTTTAGTCTAGACCTGTTGATTCCATAACTCTAGGTTTTTAAACCATGTGAACTTGAGTCATCTAACTTCTCAAATGCACTATAAAGAGTTACTTCTCAAAAAGATTGACAAATTGTCTCTAGTCACCCTTGTAAGCTCATGCTGTGTGGAGTTCCTTATGCTGCTGTATAGAGGGAACTGCTCAATCTCAACAGCAGCAAGCTATGGTTGAAGTTACATCGTATTGAGTTGCCATTTAAATACCTAAGATTCTGTAGTTAAAGTTTATAACAATATAGAAATAACAGATTTGTCATTTTGATTTAGAGTTGAAATCTGTTTTTTGGGGTTTGCATATATAAACTAATTCCTTGTTTGTCTTTTTCTTTAATTTATTCTATTCTTACTCAGTTTCTACTTTTCTTCAGTTAAACAGTTCTGTGGTTTGTGGAATACACATTTTTAAATGATTTTTCTTATTATTTCTTAATAGACTTTTTCCTCATACGTTGATAGTAGTGTGAAATAGTCATGAACTGATTTATGAACAGTTAAGTTAGATGATGATTGATTTGTTGGAAAAAAGAGTCAATAAATCAGAAGTGTGATCTGTTCTCACAGAAGGGAAATGGATGTCATAAAATCCATTTTTCAGCCCTTCTTGACATTCTGGAAATTCAAAGATAACAGGTCAGCAATAAGTCACTTTATTACTGTAATGTAATGCTGGCAGTTTGAGGCAGAACATTTATAAAAGACATGTGATTTAGAAGAGCATAAAATTCAAATGAACGAAATACTACAATTCCTCATATCTGAGCATTCTGTAGTAGGAATTTTGCCTTTGTTCTGGATAAAGACAGCCTTGATCTAAATCCTTAACTAAATGCACGAGCATGACCTCGTGTGCAAGGACACTGATTATAGCCAGCTAGTTCTCTGCTATTTTCTGAATCTATTTGTCCATTATTTCTTCTTTACTTCTGAAGAAAGAGCTTTAGCACATATATTCTCCTAGCATTAAAACTTGAAAGAATGTACTTGAACTGTTTTGAAGAAGGCAAGGGAAATGTGCAATTTTTTTGTCATTGGGGTTAGAAGTCCCTGAACTGATGTTTGGGGAGTGGGGTGAGGGATGATGTTTATGTAACATTTTTCTTTGTTTCTGCTGTCTCAATAAAGACTAAATTTCCTTTCCTTCTCATGGTTATCAATACTGTATGTGTACATTTTTTCCTTTTAGGTAGTTTGAGTGACATAGTGTTCAGAAAAAATTTCATGTCTGTCTGTCAAGGCTGGAAAGAGGGCTGAAAGCTTGGCTATACATTTAAAATAGCATCGTTCTATTGTGTATGAAGAGCAACTGTCTATTCCAACTCAAGAGGTAATGGAGTGCTTGAGTGCAAATTTTTCTGGGGAGAGAAAGAAAAGCACAAAATTATTATTTCTAAATGAAGTATTACATCTTATGGTACTTAAGTGGATATTTTGTGATGAGTGTAGTCTTTATTTAAACAACTGTCTGATCCTTGTGATTATGCATAAATATTCAGGCTGTGAGTTACTGATGTAATATGCTCTGCCTGAATCTGTAGCTATTGAATAATAGGTTCATGGTAGCAGGCACTGAGTTACAGTCTGAGTGACCTGTCAGCCTCTAGTATCAGTATAACTGCTTAATTACTGCTAATTTATAGGACAGTACAGGAGTGATCATATTGCAGAATTACAAAATGCATAAGGAGTCTTTTCTTCCAGGACTCCAGATGAAACCAAGGGGAATCCCATTTCTTATTTTCTTCTTTTATGATGAAAAAAGAGCTCAAGTCATTAAATGAGAGACTTATGAACACTCTACTATTCTTGAATTCATAACTGATTGAACTTGTAAATGATAATTGTAAACGATTCTTAGTTTGGGAGCTCAGGTGATGATATCCAGTTTCATCTTCTTCTAATTGACCCTTCTCCAACATACTTGTGAAGGGATAGACCTTTTGTTTGTTACCTGGTCTACAAGGAGCACGTGCTGGAACACAAAAGCTGATGATTGTTCCATTGTTTGGAGCTCTGTTAGTCAAATCCTTAGAAGCCAAGAGTCTGGTCTTTAGTACTGAAATTTGAATGCCTATTTAAAATGAAGCTTTGTGTCTTAAGGACTACTTGCTGGTCAAATTTCACCCTGAGCTACTGTTTGTTCTAGCTTTTTCTATGAGTAAGGACAGATCTTGGACTGTAGAAAGTACAGTGGCTTAGCTGAAACCCCCAGCAGCACCAAATTTTACCTTGTCTAGGAACTTTCCTGCTAAAGCTTAGTAATTATGAATAAGGTTATGTTATGTGATTTATTGTTTCTGCCTAACTTGGCAGCAGGAGAGTTGCTAGCAGTACAGGCAGCATTGCTTCCCACTGACAAGAAATATAATCTGTGAAAATAATTCATTTAACTGGGTGTAAATACAAGGAAAAGTTAAAAGATTTATTATTAGTTCTTTATAAATAAAGATTTGAATCAGTGCCTGTATGTGGATCCAAACAGAAAGCATGTGGCCTATAGACTTTAAAAGTAAATACAGAGCCTGCTCACATCTCAAATCCATTGAATAGAATTTTATTACAATGTATTAATAATTTTTTTATTAATAAATAGCTTAGTAGAAAAAACCTTTTCTTCTTTCTTTGGTTTTTCTTGCACCTGTAGGTGTGCAGTAGTGGCTCTAATCCCCACCTCCCCTTTTAATTTTAGTCTTCAGGTTACTTCACCAGCATAGAAGGGAACATGGTGTTACTGGTTGAAATCTACACTGGTAACACAATATCTTCTCAGCAGACACCTACCAACATCAGCAAGGAGTCCTTCATAAGAAATTGTAGTGAGTTCACTTTTTATTTTTGACTTTTTGTTCTATTTGCATCTGTAAGAACTAAGAAAGATTAAGCAAAGAAGAAAGTGGGAATTGAGAAAAACTTCATAAAGCTAAGAGGCAGGCTATAGATTTTGGATAGTGTAATTGCAACAGTTTTACTGTTGTTGGATAAGAATTTTTTTAACTGCTTTTAAATATAAATGTATCAATTTAGCCTTTAGACACTAATTCATTACAGCTAGCTATGATATTTTTGAATAATAAACCTCAACCTGACAGTAAATTAATCATAAGGATTAAAGGTAAGTTTTTTTAAAATCATCAAATTTAAAATGATAGACTGGAGGTTAAACTTAAATTGTTCATAGGCAACTTTGCTGCATGATTTTCAAAGGCACTGTAGGCAAAGAAAATTATGGCTGTTCAAACAAAGTAACTCAAATCTTACCAGAATTAATCAGGAAGAAGGCAGGATGATAATATCTTAATTCAAATATCTCTGTTACAAACTAATCTAATTTAGAGAGAATTTTAAAAACTCCCCTGAGAAGGAGAGCTCATATTCCAGAAGACAAAGTAGTTTTCTTCTATATTTAGCAATGGTGTATTTAAGTCAAGTTTTCCTTGCCCACTTTAATGCTAACCTGTGTCTACACAGATCTGGCTTACAGGAATAACAGAGTGAGATGATAGTGTCTCTTCTCAAAGCATCTATTGATTTTAGACTATATTACATAATTGTGTAGGGAATAGTAAAATAGAACCCTTTTCATCTCTTTAGAGGTTTTGATTAAAAATTGATATAGAATCATAGAATAAATTGGAAAAAAATCCCTAAGATCATAAAGTCCATCCATTGCTGTGTGTGAGAAGAGAATTTTCATTGTATTGATTTGGTTATAAGTGCAAATTTGCTGGAGAATAGTGCACTATTCTCCAGTGTAAAAATAAGAAGTTACAGTATGTTTGTTATTGTACCAAACATCTTGCAAACTTTAGACATATGCCAGGTTGCACACTCAGAGAATCCTGAAACAGCTGTAACTACAGAGGTACTTCTTTGTTATTTCTGAGGCAGAAGCAATGATATTTTTATAGTAACAAGGAGTCTTTGTGCTAATTGAAGATGGTTTCTATTTTGGTGAGCATTACTTATAGAAGGACTTGTTAATGTTGCAGAGTGCAGACAGGAACTAATCTTACTCTTCAGAGTAGGGTACTATGGGGCACCTCTCATATGGTGCATCTTTATTTTCAGCTAATTATTTTTGCTATATTCATATAAATTTTATCATTTTCACTTCCAGGATCTTTTCTGTAGTCCATTGAGCAGAGGAGGTTTCTGCTGTTTTTACTTTTGTAATTGCCCTCTGCTCCCTTGTCTGAAATGCTTGCAACTGGTGAAAACACAAAATAATTTTGTTGGTGCAGCTTCTGTCTAAGCAGATTTTTTGACAATCCTTTAGCCCTTGTGCTGTACTATAATGAGCCTAAAGGCAGACTTCATTTTTGACTTCATGTTAACTTAAATATTTCAAGCTTTATCTCTTTTACCAGCCTAGTGGTGGTTCAGATTTCTTTATCATTTAAATTATAAAAGCATTGCAAGTAAATTTTTCCTTTTTATTGCTAGAAGATGGCACATCCTGGAGGAATTTTTGTCAATCTAATGCATTTGTTCCAATTTTTTTTGGCACCAGAGGATTCTAGAACAAGGGCAAGACAGAACTTGATACTCTTTTAGCCAATGAAAATGTGTTTTTCCTGAAAAGTGGCTTTAAAGTTATGGAAATTATTTTTTTTTTCATGGAGATGCTTTATAACATTCATTTTCCTGTGCATTATTCAGGAGACATACAAAGTAATTTTTTTACTGTTTTTCTTTCTTACAATCTTTTTCCAGACAGGTTGCTGAACATCTGTCTCTAAGTGTCTGTATTCATTCAGAATATTAATGTACCACTATTGATTCCTTGAGCATGCATAAGTCTGTAATGTAAATACTTTTGTCAGGTCATAGGAGGGAAGAAAACTTTTGTTTAGTTCTCTAGGGAGTCTAATCCAGAAACTAAGCTGTGAAGCAGAGAAGAAAAATGTAGGCAGATTGTGCTGTGACAGGCATAGTAAAGTGGTTACTGAAATTTTGTGAAGAAAAGAGTAGCCTGAAACAAGGGCACAGGCCAAATTCAGTACTCAGATACATCAAAATAGGTTTCTTCAAAGGAGTATAGGAGTGCCACCAGCTTACAAACTTTCCCAAGACAATGTAAGTAGGGCAGTGTTTGTGAAGCCAAGTGGCATATGAGGATGTGGCTGTTGTCAAGGGATGTTACAGTTTTTGTCCTGTCCACCATAGTATCAGCACAGTGCTGATGGGGGCTGCAGTGCCAGCCTCGTTTGATGCCAGAAGGGAGCAATCCTACCCGTGTTCAGTGTGTGGTTTGTGGTGACAGAAGCAGATTAACACAGGAACTCAAGGCACTGCAAAGCCTCCATGCCTGGCAACACCAATTGTATCTTGCACTGAGGAGCAAGAGCTCAAGGAACTTCTGCCCTGTGTGTCCTGGCAGTGCTCATCTACTCCAGCTGTCCCTGCTGACACCTCCTAAAGTTTCTGGGATGTTATTTCTGACATACCTGTGCACTCATGTGGTGCCATTCACCAGCAATCTCCATTCCAGTCCCACTTCCCCATCTCTTCTGCCCATTTCTGCATTGCCAGCTCCTGGTCAGTAGTTCTTGATCTTGCTGTAGTCCTGCCAGTGCTCTAAACCTGGTATCTTTTCTTCACACTATGTTCTTGAGGGGTATAAGCCCTATGGAGGCTACCTGCTGAACTGAGAGATCTAGGAACAAACCAGGCAGGGTTGTGTATAGGGCTGGCACACCAACAGGGTTTTCTAGCAGACAATTACTTGGTTTTTAAAAATAGTCCAGCTTTTGGTTTTTGAAAGCAAGCAGGTTGTCAAGAATAAATATGTAGCCAATGAGTCTGAGAATGGCACTAACAGCACTGGTTACTACTCAGGTAGTAAACTGACTTACCAGAATTCTTTTCTACTCTGTAGTCTTTTCAATGGTTAGTGCATAAAAGCCTACCAAACTGAACTAGAGGCAAGTAAGCTATGAAGTAGAAATCCATGTTTAAAGATGATTCAAAAAATATAAAGGGGTGACATTTTTAATAACAATGCAGGAAAAAAAAAGCGCATTCAATTGAATGACTATGGCAAACACTAGATTTAGGTATAAAAGGTTACTTGTTCTGTCTCTCTATCTGAAAGATTGTTGTGTACCTGGAGAAAAATCTGGAGAAAGAAAATCCTTGGGATTTAATGGAAATTAGTATGTAACTTCAAGAAGATTCAGAAAGCAGCTATCCCAGGTTGACAGGAACAGTGACTTGGGAAGTGCTAATTTGATGTTGGACAACAGAGCTACTTGAACTGTCTTAACCATGTCTACTGCTCCATGGCTTTTATCTCTGTTCCCTCACCTGCTCACTAATGGAACTAATCTTTCAGCAGAGATTCAGTCTCCTCTTTGGAGAAAAAAATTCTGCTCAATTGATAATGGTTTTTAAATTGGTTTTTTTAACATTTTGTTATCCTTTTCCATTGCATTCAGTTCTCTAGTACTTCTGTTTTAGAAGATACCTTCACAGATTTTCCTGCCAGTAACGAAAGTATCTAGAGACAGAACTCCCTATTTTTTGGCAATATGGATGCTTAAGTGCAAGCCAGGCATATGGTGTGAATGACAGAAGTTATTTCTTGGTTGGGAAGTTACCATTTTTATTTCCTGTCCTGTAGCTATTACTGTTGTGTAGGTTTCTTGTAACTCTTCTCAAGTGTTTTTATTTGGTAGTACAATTACTTTCTAGAAAAGTTTGTCAGTCACTCCTGTGGCAGTATTTGAAAACTTTTCTTTCCATTTCTTTGGAAAACATGTTATCTAGATCTTCTAGGGTATCTTGCACTGCATCCTATTCATTTGGATCACCTTTTATCAGCATACCAGAGTATTTATTCTGTATCACAGGTCTGGAAATGGGAACCAGAAATCATTACTGTCCACTGTGTAAAGATGTTGAGTTTTGATTAGACACATGCACACACATTCTCTGGTGAGACAGGGAAATACTTTTTCACAAAAATATGGTGAATTGTTTGCTGAAATTGTTCCTCAAACTGAGAATTGAATAGAAATTCCTTTGTCCTCACAGCCTCTATCTTGCTATGCATTCGGTAGGACTCAGTTCCTCCTTTTTTGTAAGTCAAGGTCTTTTCTCCCTCTTCAACGTAGTTATGATTTTACAGAATTTCTCCTCTGTTGTGACTGCAGTTATAATTTATTCTGGGTCCTGTTTCATGCATCTGCTCCACATTCAAAGTCGAAAATGCCAAGATATTGCTCTCACATCAGCGAGATCTTTTTCCTACCGTCATGGTGATACTTTGAACTCCTTATTCTACCAGTCTGTTTTCCAGTAACAGGATATCACATTCAAGGCAGTCAATAGGAAAGATTTAAAGATTGGTGCATGGTAGCAATGACAGACTTGCCTTAATGTCCAGTAAAACTTTTTTGATGTCAGTCAGCCAGAATCAAGTGAAAAAATAAATGAAGAATAGTCAGGAGAAGGTCTGTAAACAAAATGTGATGAGATGGTATTGAAAGGGGATTAATGAGTCCAGATTCCTTGGGAAAGGCTTGCATTGCAGAATAATAGAATTGATTTCTCTGTTAAGTTTTGTTCTAGAGACAAATACTCCACTCTCTGAAGTACATAAAAGAACATAAAAGACAACTGAAGATCTGTCAACAAAATGCAGTTCACTGCTTTGCAAAACTATGCTGACTTAGCTCTAAATGTGTTATCTAGCTCCTGGCTGCATTAAATATAAGTGTCTTTCTATTTATTGTAAAGTCCTGCCCTGTAGCCAGGAATATCCCTCTGCAGTTGTATCAACTAAGCAAAGAAAACCCTGTGCCGTCAACCTGTCTTGGGAGCATTCACTTGTCCCTGCAGCTTCTCCCTGAAGGAATTTGCAGAACTTTGGAGAAAACAAAAAAAAAGCAGGTGAGTATGAAATGAGTACAAATATATTTATTGAGTATAAACAAGTGATCACATATTTAGATGCCCGCCCTTTTTAGGCATTGTGACAGAGCAGAAGTGGGAGGTGTTCAAAGAAGATATTAAGAATAGTTTGAAGTATTAGATGGGCATAAAGCACTGTGATGCATCAGGGAAACATGGAAGGAATCATAAGGCCTCTCTTGAAATGGAAAAAAAGAAAAGCATTTTCACAGCAAAGATGAGCTCTGATTTCATGATAAAGAGTTAGACAATACACTCTGTAAAAGAGCTAAGGAGAGAAGCCAGTAGGCACACATTTGAATCAACAAGAAGTTGAAACTGATAGAAAATTGCATCTTTCAGAACAGTGATAAAGAATCTCTGACATATGGAGCGGGAAACGGAGTAAAATTCCAAAAGCATGAGAGATAGTACTTGAAATTTGATAAATTTGTTTTGTAAAAGAATCATTATTTCTATTGAATATGTGTGATATAAATTATACTAGTCAGCTGCTCTGTTTATATATTTCAGGTAATGCCATATAGATCTTCTTGATGCGATTGGAATAGCAAATGAAACTTTATGAAATTAAGCTTTCAAGTATGTTCTGATTGGTTAGTGGCTTTGACAGAAAGTCAATGGAGAAAGAATCATCTTCATTTTTGCTGGCTCAAGATCCACTTTAAATGTAAGCAAAAAAAGTTAATGCAGAGGGAGAAAAAACCAAAACATTTTAGTATTTTGCTTGTGATTAGGGCTTTCTGGTGTTCAGATTTTGGTTGTTTTTCTATGATTTTGGTAGTATAATAAATTGCTGTTTTTAAATGAATGATTTGGCAAGTATTCATCATTTGTTCTAATAGCTAAAAGCTAGATAAGGAGAGCATATGGAAGAGTAAATACATTCTTGGTAACAACCTGCTTGGAAAGAAATTGATCTTCTTCTGCAAACTGGACTGTGTATTCATCCAGGCAAGGAGAAGGTCAGAAAAATCTTCATTTGAACCTTACAAAAACACTTAAAAAATTCGTTGTAAACTAAATTGAATTGGTTGCAGTAGCTGGAAAGATAATTTANCCCCCCCCAGTAAATGTGAGACATGAATAGCTTTCTTTTTTCTTTTTGTTGTAAACAAATTGTTCTATCACAGAGAGGCAGCCAGTTAACACATAGAAAGCATTGACAGCAGGTCAGTAATTTTGACTGACTTCTTTAATTTCTGTTCCAAAACTGCTTCTGGTATTTTCTCAGTATAGGAATGTAGTCTGGGAATCTGCAGGTAGCTGATTTTTCTAAGATTTCTCTAACAATTCTTATGTTCATGTGTATTTGCCTGTTTCTCAGTGCAGTTATTTAATGATTTTCATGTGGAAAGATATCCCAAGTGCATTTGTTGCATATATAACTAAGCACAAAGCTGAATATTGGCATGGGAAAGCAGGAAAACTGGACATAAAGGACAGTTTCAGTCTGTGATATGTAACACTTTATTTTTTGTGTCCTTACTGAATAACATTAGAGTATGCTTAAACACGTTGCTCAGCAGGAGCGTGTGCTTCAACAAGAATAGTTTTCTTGGCTTTTAAAGGAGCAAATACAGACAAATCCTTGTGGGGTAAGAGTCCTTATGTGTGCAATTTCCCTTTATAGCATGTCTGACCAAAGCTGTCTTGAGTCTTTATTACTGCCTATGAAGTGAGCTGCTTGTTTTGCAACAGTGATTTGGCTTAGCAGTGGAATTAGCAGCTAGATTTGGTTTCTGTATCTGCCAGCGACCTGCCCTTCTGTTTTCTTTACAGTGTTATTATGTCTTTAATTAACTGGTCTCTTTCTACTCAGACTCAGTTCCTGCTCTCCACATATACACACCTTGAATTCACTTGAAGAATTTTCTTGTTACACTCAAATCAATTTTCTCGTGAGTTTTGGTTCACATAAAACAAAAGTGCATAATGACAAAAACTTTAAGAAACCCCACATTGGATGAGTTTTATTCTTTGTCAATCACAGTGCAATTACCTAAATAAGTTAAAATAGGTACAACTTATAGCACTAATGGAAAACACCAGTGATGGCCCTTAGAAATCTGCCTGAGGGAGACAACTGCCTTCTGTACACCCCAATCCTTCCTGTCTCTCACAGACTGTTTGCTTCAACATCTTTAACTATTTTTCCTTTTCCTGACCATCTGTTTTCTCATGTGTCTAGGTAGGCTTGATGACTGACACACAAACCCTCTCAAAAACGGAAAGATTAGCAAAATTAAAGCATCTGCTCTTTCTGTCTTAGGTATGAAATATAGGCAACAAACCTCAATTGTGTCTTTCTCATTTGGAATATTTCAGTTCTTACAGGAAGAAGTGGCATTCTTTCTATATGGATTTAATGGAAGTTGCTGGACAGATACCACTTTATACATAGCTCAGGTAAAATGTAAACTTCCTGTCAATGTCTTTTTATGATACTCAGATGTGAGTATGGGGTAGACCTCAGTAATGGAAGTAGTGGAAGGTTCTTTAAAGCAGTGAGCAAGTGCATCCCATCAATGAGAACCATATGAGAGAGACCTTCTGGAATTTTCTGAATCAGCCTGTGGGCACCAAATGTCTTCCTTCACTGCCTAACTTAGAGTGAAGATAAGTTCAGTCTTTAATCTACCAAGTCTCTGAAGACAGGCCCTCTACTGACTAGGTGAAAAGCAAGTACTGCTAGTAAAAATGGGAATATATACTGATGGGAAAGAACAGTTCAGCTAGAGTTCTTTACTCTCAAGATGTTCCCATTTTCTTCTAGAATCTTCATGACCTGTACTCTTTTGCTTCACACTCTGCTTGATGCAGTTATGCCTCTGCATTGCTCTGTGTGGTCCAACAGTTGATTTATTCTAAGTTTCTTTATCACAATAGAATGACTGTCCTGGACACTGCTATTTTCCCTACTGCTTTTTACAATAGTGGGTGTTTGCTGTAGCATTAACCTATGAATTTATGAGATTAGGGATTCAAGCAAAGCTTTTTGTTGCTGCAAGTTGTGTTGAGCTAATGTTAGGGTAAATATCTGAAGATTTGAGAGTGGTAGCAATTGAACAGCAGAACTCACTTCCGAGTTCAGTGCTGACTTCTGAATGATAGTTTAGAACCATCAATGAGAGTTTGAAATTTATCACATTAACAATAGAGACATCTCAGTGAGCAGACCACTGTCAAATCTAACTACTGTCTGTTTCACCTGTTGCAAAATAATGAGAACAGCTTGATGACAAATCTAATAATCTGTGACATGTTTGATTATAAAACCTCCTCATCACTGTAGACACAGCTTATTTCTCAATTTGCAGAAGCATCATTCTTTACTTTTAGAAAACAACCAATTACATGTGCGTGCATTTTTTGTAGAAATTGAAATTACATGTAGAGGTTCATTAGAAACAAAATTAAAGAATTGGTATAAGTTTGCAGGACATTCTTTCTTATGTTATATTCCCCAAAAGCTGTTAAACATTTAAGGACAAGAGTTAGCTTCATTTCCCCCAAAAGATTCTGTATAACAAGAAATTTGTCTATGAGACTTTGTACTGACAGCACTGCAAAACTGAACGCAACACAAACTGTGAGTACATAAGGATGGGGAGGGCATCAGTGTTTGGCTCACTCTCTTAGGAGCACTGCTCATGTTACTGCAGTGGTGTTTGTCACCCCTTCCTGTGCATTTTAGAGACTGTGCTATGACTTGTGCTCTAGCAGAAGGTCATGTCTCAGAAGGTCAGTGCATAGAATACTTCCTGCTCCATTGTTCTCTACCTTTCTTTTACTTGGTGCAGACAAGCAAACATAAACACGGTAATTTACCGTTGAGCGAAGAAACTAGAGAGAGTAAGGATCTTGACAAATATTTGAGGAAAAAAGTGGAATTAAAAAACAAGAAGAAAACCAAGTTGTTCTTTAATGAAGGAGGAAATAATACATTATTGAAAACTGAATTTAATTTTTAAAGAACGGGCTACTGCTGCAAACCCCTGTGAATGTCTATATAAATGAGGTGTAATGAAATAGAACTAACTGCAAAAACCAAGGAAGATCTGTGCTTTCCTCAGAAGTGTCATATGACAGAGCAAATAAGTATTTTCTGTTTCTTTTCTGTTAATTCTAATTCTTTAAAGGATGGTAGGAAAAATATTGTAAAACATATTGTAAGAAATAACTTTTTTTTTCTAGAAGAGCTATCAGATGGAAAATTTAGACACATTTCTGTGATAGAAAACCAGCAGTGGTCATTTTTAATGCATTCAAGATGACACTTACAGTACTTGTGGTTCCTATGGAGCCTGCCAGTGTACTCTTTCCCACAGAGTAATAATTTAGCAGGGAGACTGATGCAGAGCAGAGGGTGAACAAGTTGATGAGAAGAGTGGTTTATGGCACTCCATCTTGCCTACAAACTTTGTGATGTCAGAAATTTTTTGGTTTTCCTTTTTGCATAAACTTAGAGATGTCTGTAAAAGTAATGAACGCTTAAGAGCTTTGAGGCCTGATGTTCCCTGTACTACTTTAATCAAATGTTATGAGAAATACTTTACTTGCTAAAACAAAACTTTTAGCAAAACTTTTAATGGGTGTCACCAAAGTTTCTTGTTGGAGGCCTATGCAACTTCTGCATATGTATTAGGTGGGTCATTTTAGTGAAAGATTCAGTAAGTTTCACCAGTTCCTAAGGGGAAAGGGATTGACTTCTAGAATTTGTTCTTAAATTCTATCCCAAATTTACCAAGAAGAAAAAATGTTGGTTGCAATGGGAAGAAGGACAATGATACTCTAATTAGGTATCAAGCTACTTGGTTGTGTCTCAGGGAACCCAGCTACACACCCAAATACCTACACAGGCACACACATTTAGCTAGTAGTTGAGTTGTGAAGCTCTCATAAGAACATGACAAAATCTAAGTCTCTGATTCCTTGGAGATATTTTCTTCTTCTTTAAGATGGTTTGTGATTTGATCCCTGTTTTTTTTCATGTTCTTTCAGTTGCATTGTAATTTTAAGGTGTTCTGCTACATAATATTCTCTAATGATGACTTCTTTGGCTTTTGTTTAGTTGCAAAATGATGGCCTGGCCTCAATGGTGAACACTAGCAGTAGCTGAGGCTGAATATGTGCTTTCTGTGATGCTTATTATAAAGAGAAGTATGTCCCAGACATATAGGTGTCAACTAATAACTCTTGGTACCCAAGGGAAATGAGTGACTGCTGTACTTCTTGTTCTTGTAATGATGGGATGTGTGTGATAAGATATCTGTCCAAGAATAATTTTCAGTGATGCTTTTGTTAGCTTTTTCCTTTGTGCCTGTGATTCATCCATTTCAGTCCCTGAGTTGCTCAGAGAATGTGCATTACACTGTTCAGCTTACAAGTTTCATGTTTATATTAAGAGAGCTTTCTGCCTTGTCTCGAGTGATACAGTGGTTTCCATAATTAGTACCTACACACTAGTATGTTATCCACACCTTCCTAGCCATGCATTCAAATCACAGCACTGTGAGGGCTGCTGTGGGGAAAAGGAACTCCATCACATTCAGGTCCAATACAATCTCCGCCCTTTATTCCATATGGTTTGCACCAAGCATACAGTCCACATAATTTAATAGAGACACACACACACACACACACACACACACACACATATCAGTTTGTAGTATTAAATTAGTTATTTCTCTTTGCTTCTTGCTGTGTTGCTGGGGGCTTTAGCACATTGTGGAGGTTTTTTTCTTCACTTGGAACAGAATGTTCCACTTATGACAATCATTCAGGTAAGCCATTTCTTAGACTTTAATACATATTTAAAGAAAACCTCTCAGGCCCATTTCTATTTAGATACTTTTGCAGAGGAACAGTTTTGTGGATGACAATAAAGGACAATTGATTCCCTGAAAAACCTGTTTCATAGAGGCTAAAACAACTAAGTTGTGACTTTCCAGTCTATAGCTGTCATTGAGGTAAAAGCTTGTTTTCTGTGCATTTGCCTCATATTTGCAAAAAAGACATCAATCTGAAATGTGTTTTTTCATCTCCACTTCATAATGTCACAACTTAGAGCATTATAAGATCTAGTATGTGCAATGTTAAGCATCTTTGGCAAGATGCTGAACTACTTTAAAAGCATCTCCCTTGACTTTGTCAGGGATCAGAATTTCTCAGTACTTTAGAGAAACATGCTCTTCTGTAGTGTGAAAAGACCTTGCTTGGTGTGAACTAAATGACTCAAATACAGAAGAGAAAACTGTGATGGTTTAGACCCTTTGTTTTAGCCTTTGGTTTCTCAATTGAGGAGGGACTAATGACTTCCAACTGTAGTGGTGGGAAATTCCATTTAAATTCAGCTGTAATAAGGCCACTCAACTCACTGGAGTGCCCTCCTGTGTCAAATGTGGTACCATGGGTACTTTGAGAAGCTCTGTATTTTCTTAACAATATCAATGATACCCTAAACTCAGAACACTGTAGACCAATTGCAAAATAACCCCTATATAGAATATTAATTTAGCTTTTAGAATATGTAGAAAAGGAACTCCTGCTTTCTAATGCATTCATTTTTTTGAATTATTTTGTTTTTTTAAGTGACTTTGCCTATTACATGTTGTTGCTTTTATGCAGTTAGGAAGAAGGATTAGTGCTTTTGAAAGAGTAGGGCTGTGGCTGTGTTGCCTTGCAGTGAAGGTTTTCATGCATTATAGGTTAGTTAAGAACTGAAAGATCGTTATGGAGCAAAAGTCACTTGAGACAGATCTGTCTGACCCTCTGTCAATAAGGTAAACAAGATCATTAAAAGTTAGTAGTTCCAAGAGATTTAGGATGAAGAAAGACAAAATTCTTCTAGCAGATGCCAAAGACTGTTGTGAAGCCTGATACCTCTTTTGGATGTGCTCTACATCCACAAGTAAGGATTTTATTTCACCAACGTGGTGCGTCTTGCTTTCAAAAGTCATGAGGTTCTGGGAACACACCCCGGCTGTTTCAATTCTGGTAATTCTAAGATTTCTCTACAAACACACCCTGTTGCACAGCAGGAAAGGCTTTTCCTCTTACATTCAGTAAATGAAATAATTTGAATAGCTTAGTGGGAATCTTTATGGTCTCTTTATGTTTGGATGCTGTAAGTGCTTTTTTCTTTCACTTTCCTGAAGGTAAGTCCTACCTGACCAACCCAGTGGCCTTCTCTGATGGAGTGACTGTGTCAGTGGACAAGGGGAGCTACAGATTTCATTTATCCTGACTTCCATAAACATGACATGGTTCCCCACAACATCCTTCTCTCTAAATTGGAGAGAGGTGGATTTTGAGTGGACTGTTGGGTGGATCTGAAAGTGGTTGGATGGTCACATCCAGAGGGTAGTGGTCAATGGCTGAGTTCCAGTGGACATCAGTGACAAGTGGTGTCCCTCAAGGGGTCTGTATTGGGACCAGGTGTTGTTTCATATCTTCATTAATGAAATACAGGAAGGGATTGAGTGCAGCTTTAGCAAATTTGCAGATGACACCAGGCTGAGTGGTGCTGTTGCTGATGGGATGCCATCCAGTGGGACCTGGACAAGCTTAACAAGTGGGTCAATGGGAATCTCATGTGATTTAGCAAGACCAAGTGTGAGGTGCTGCACCTGGGTTCAGGCAACCCCTGGTATCCACACAGGCTGGAGAATGAACAGATCGAGAGCAGCCCTGCCTAGAAGGACTTGGGGGTTCTGAGGCTTGAGAGGCTGGACATGACCCAGCAATGTGCACTTGCAGCCCAAAAAGCCAAACAATCAGATATTAGGAAAAGGTTTTTCACCCAGATAGTGGCTGTGCACTGGGCTCCCCAGCGAAGTGGTCACAGCACCAAGCCCAACAGAGTTCAAGACAGGTTTGGATAATGCCCTTGAGCACCTGGTGTGATTCTTGGGGCTGTCCTGTGCAGGACCAAGAACTGGACTTTGATGAACCTAGTGGGTCTCTTGCAACTCAGCATATTCTATGATTCTATGATTTCAACAAATCTTGCTGTTTATAGCGCTGTAATTTTAATAAGTTCTCAATTTCTGTGTCAATAGATGTGTTAGGTGCAAAGCTAAGAAAAATAATGTCTTATGTTTTCTTCTTTCTACCTGACTGAATACAAACGAAACATTCTAATGAAAATATCTGAGTCAATTTTTCTCAGTTATATCAGAGTGAACCTTGTGTGATTTAATTAACTTTGTTGCATGCTGTTGAAAAGAATACAGTATTTTGTCCCAAATACTCTGTCTCACACCATCTTTTGCATTCAATGTTAACCTTGCCAGGAAAGAGAGACATTGTGTTTTTCTATTGAGAGAACCAGGAGACATTTTGAGAACCTTTTCTAATCAAGTTGACTAATATTATTAGCAAACCTATTTTCATCTGCTAGTCATTCTTCATGTTACATTTAAATTCTAAGCACACCGAAGCAGCAGTTTTGTTTTCTGTTGGGTGAGATACAAAACACAGTGTCTCTTACTTCATGGCAAGAACTTTGTCAGTATTATATTACTAATGCATGAGAAATAAGTATAGTGCTTATATATTAGGATTATAAAATAATAATTTATTTTATCATACTAATATCTATGAGATGACACATATCTGTGCCCTGTCACAGTTTTCAGTGCCACGCTTACCCTTCCTCAGGTACAGTTTGATGTGTAAAAAGAAATATTGCTTTTTCATTTTAGAATGGTACAGACATGTTTGTACTTGGACAGTAAAAGGCCACATATTATCTGGTGGTGGGAAATAAAAAAGTTAAAAAGAGCTCTCAACATTTGTGGGAAAGCAAGTTGAAAGGATTTACCTTTGCCTTCCCCCGCCTCCTCCCCCTCTATTTCCAGTAAAAGCTTTTCTGGTGTGTTTATTGAGGAAAATGCTGAGCTGTAAAAATATACATTCAATGATTTCTATAGCTTAGAGACTGACTTGCTTTCCCTCTGAGTAGACAAGATTATTCTACTTTTTCTTCTGTTATTTTCTATCTCTTTTCCCATTATCTCTTCCTCTTTTTTTCCCCCTAAAATTCTTTGAAATAAAATGAATAATCAGCTGTTTCTAAGGATGTTATTTAAAAGCATTTATACTAATTATTTAAGGGCACAATATGTAACTATAATCTTGAGCTGGCATTTGCTGCTTTGAGTCTGTGTTACAGAGTAATGTTTTTTTCTTGTTGAGTGCCAAAGCATATTCTGCAATTCTCATCTTTAAGATTCTGAACAAACCTAGTTACTCTTTTCCATCTACAGAATTTGGGACAAGCATCCTAACAAAAGAGGAGGAAGAGCTGGAGACTAGTGTTTCTCAGCTTTAGTGGCCTAACTCTAACACACTTTTCTTATAGAGGTCACAGTATTTCGATGGGACCATTTCTAGCCTGCCTCACAAGTACAGGCTGTACATAATAGTCATATGCTAGAGGAGCAAGAGAAAAGAAGTGGAATTTACAAATATGGGCAGAAGATGATGATGAAACTGACAGCTCTAACACTATTTAATCCACTGGAGAAAGATGGCAAACTCCAAATATTTTCAAGGGACTGAATTTCATCAGTCTTCTCACTGTGGTGTGATTTTTTTTTTTTTTTTTTGGGATTTTACCCAACGTGGGGAAAAAGGAGCAAAAANAAGATGATGATGAAACTGACAGCTCTAACACTATTTAATCCACTGGAGAAAGATGGCAAACTCCAAATATTTTCAAGGGACTGAATTTCATCAGTCTTCTCACTGTGGTGTGATTTTTTTTTTTTTTTTGAGCATTCAGCCAAGCTGTGGAAGAAGAGAGCAAAATCCACTTTTGATTAATCATATAGTCAAGTCTGACTCTGTGTATCAATAACTTGTGATAACAAGTTACTTACATATGCTAATTTAATCTATGTTCCCAGTCCTGGGTTTTTAAAAGCATCCAGCTGATGCTCAGTTGTTACTGAGCTGCTCTCAGGATAATTATGCTGCTTCTTTGGAGATTGACTGGCATATAATCCCAGTATAGACAACAGAATTCTGTGCCTTCCTCTTCAGTCTGATTAAATATGCCCATGAAGAGAGAGCAGATGAAGTTTCTTCTTAGTTTGAGGAGAAACTATATCACATTAAAAAAAAAGAGAGAGAAAAGGGATTGTCCAAACTGGGAGAAGTGTTTCAGCATCGGTAGCTCTAGTGCATCTAGAGCAGTGTGCCTGCTGGGTAGACACAAGTAGCTCCAGGTGAGGTTCCTGGCTCTTGGCCTCATGATCTAGTGCTTTGCAGAACATCAGTGTGCAGGCTCCTTCTTCTGTGGCCTGAGTTGTGTGTTAGAATTGCTGCCTCTGGTGTTCCGCAACACCAGTGAACGTCTCTCCAGAGACAGTGCTTTTCAAAATTTCAAATTAACATCTGTCAGGCAAAAGATAGCTTCTTACTCTAATCTATTCTATTCCATTTTTCTCTACCTTTGGGTTCAGGCAGGAACTGTGGACCTTGCAGAGTTAACAGCCCTGATATATACTCTACTTCCTTAGCAAAGTTCATTTAGTGTTTGACCTTAATTATTAAGAGCTTTCGCAGTGATTGGAAAGACAGAATAATATTAGCAGGACTTTGTCAATTAAAACATGAAGACCTAATCTAATATATCCAAAAACATGTGGTGCCCTGTGTAATTTTTTTCCATTTTCAGTTACCCCTAAAGCCAAGGACTCCTGAGTATTTTGGTATCTGAACTTCAACTTCCTTTATCACCTCTTCAGAGACCTCAAAAGAGTTAAGGCTTTTATGCAATTATTAGTTCCCTGGCAAAATTTTTTCAGTAGAACAGGAACATGGATTTTGGGCTGAAGATCACATTACACTGGTGAAGCAAATGGTCACCAAGATCCCCTCAAAGCTGGTATATCAAAATGATATGATTGGCAAACTTTCCTCTATCATATCAACCTCTGATACATCCACATGGGTTTCTGTTGAAATAATCACCTGCCAGGGGAGGAAGGTGGGAAGATTATTAGCCTTCTACGATTTGGTCTCAATGTCTCATTTCTCAGTTCCTGTTGGGTGTTTATTATATTACTTAAAAATTCTTGAGAGGATCTGAGTTTTGGGAATGAGCCCCAGAACCACTGCTAAGAGTCCAAGGTGCACTGGGAAATTGCATAGTTCTTTTCTCTGGATGAAACTTGGGGATTTCATTCAGGGTCTTTTTTCCTTCCCTGGAACTTGTGTGGGTATGTCTGCATTATTTTTTCTATTTCAAAGAATTTCTGTGAAACATCCATCCTTGTATTTCACTGCAGCAGGCAAGGCAAATGGAATTATTTGGTAGAAAATGATTGTGATTATCACTTCTGGCTCTTTCAGGTATTAAGGTCTGTGCTGAGATAAGGTGTGGAGCTCTCTGTGTCAGAGCTTGCAGTGATGCAGCCATGCTGGGAAATCTGTCAGGGTGTACCACAGCTCCCTCATGGCCTCAGGGTCAGGCTTCTCTTTGGTTGAAACAAGGAGGGGTTGCCAAAGATCTTGTTATGGCAGTAAGATGGGAGGTGTGTAGAGTGTGTGAGGAGTTCTACCATTTCCTTTTTTGAGAGTTTGGCAGGTGGTTAGACTGATTTTTTTTTTTTTTCCCTCGGTATACATTAGGATAATAGTTGCTTTGGAATGTGGAGGTAGCTACATGTAGTATGAGTGTGATTAGGGGTAGTAGAAATGGTCCAGCCAAATGCCAGCATGGGCAAGTTTACCTGTGGTAGTTTGGTAATTTCAAGGTAAATTTTAGCCCTCACAGAGATCTATGCTGGTATATCTGTGCATTTTTTGTACCTAAGCTTATCTGCTGCTAGCTGTGAACTGTCTCTACATCCTGTTAGTTTTAGGGTGATTACATGTTTAATAAGCTGTGAAAAGTAGTTCTGGGCCCAGGGACAAGCTGTTTGGCTGCTTTCTCCTTCCTCTCTTAGTACTGGTGCTGCTACCCCATACACATTAGCCTGGCTAGGTGACACCTTAGTAGCCATGAGGGTTCTGTGGTGCAGGGCATACATAGGATGAGAAGTGAAGTTTATAATGCTTCTATGATCACTTCTTTTCTGCCTTGTTGAAGTTGCCAGTCCTCAGCAGAACTGCTCCAGGTAGGCCACCTTACCTGGCCCATCCCTTCTTGGTGATGCATTGGTCTAAATGTTTTCAAGGTTCCAAACTCAACCAAATGAATGAAGGCTATGAATATATTAGAATATACTTCTGAATAAAACCTTACTTTGTCTAGTGTAAGGCCCTACTGAGTAGAGCTTCGAGTTGAGGCAAAGCTGTACCTTTGGTCTTGGAGGTGTTGCTGGCTGCTTAAGTTTTTCAGTTCTCACACAAGAGAGAGATTTCAGTGTTGCCAAGAATAAAGAGCTGCTGGCTGGACTGCTATGTGAAGTCTTTTGATGCTGAAATGTTTCCCTGTCCTTGGTCAGAGTGCATATGGCAGAACTTCTGCAAATCTGGAGATGCTGTCCAGGAAGCTTTCCCTTGCATTCAAGGAGCTTGCCTGAAGTCTTGGTGTGTATAGTACCTACAGACTTGATTTATTGTTACTCTCATTTGCATATGAATTTGTGGGCAATGTTGTAGAAGAGCTGCTGAGCATTTCAAGTGTTGGCAGATTTGTAGGATTTAATTGGTGAATGCCTGCTGATTAAATTATTGATTGGTTTGGTTTTTTTGGTTTTTTTTTTTTTGTTTTTAATCTGAGGCGTGGAAATCCAAGCAAGCTGGGCAACGTGAATTTTCATAGTAAGTGTACTTGGGAAATACAATTAATGCGACTGTTCCTGGTGTCCCTTTTTTCATTTGCATCATAAATATTCCAGTGAAAAACTCATTGTTGTGAAACTTAGGAATAGTGATTCCAGAGGTTATGTTACAGAATACTCATAACAGGCAAGTTTGGTATTTGTAAACTTAACCCTTTGCTTTGGGAAATCTGATTCCATGTGTAATACAATATGCATGTTTCAGTTTTATAGATGGGAGAGAAGTAATTCAATTAACCAGTAACTATATCCCATGTGATACATGAATCCATCTAAATACAATTTGTATTTTAATACCCACAGCCACTGCTCATGGCCTGATAAAGAATTATCTTTGGCTGGTCTCAACAGATCATTTTGAGTTATGAACATAGAACTACTTGAATCTGCTCACAAACAGGAAGACACAAATTAAACTGAATGCATTATTTAATACAAGGAACACACAAGACATTTGCAAACAGTGCTGTATCCTTAGCAGTGTCTCCTGCATCTTTTGAGGTATTCCTTAACAAACAGCCCATAGTATTTGGGACTCCAAATTTAAACTTATCTTGAATTAGAGGAAGAAGTTCAGCGAACCTAAATTTCTAGCTGAAATAGGCATTTCAAAAGCCTTAAAATAGATGCATGAGTAACAAGAGTTTCTCTAAATTCTGTAGTTCTTGGTGGGCATGGACTGAAACATTTCAAAATTTATATCAGTGAAACAGGTTCTTCTTCACTGAAGTGAAAGAATTCCCCCAGTATTAAAGGAGAAACATCCACATCCAAAACATCTGAATGTTTTTATTTAGATAAAAACCCACCAACTTCAAAGACCTGTTTTGCTCTCCTCTTTTTATATTTGTTCCTTTTGTACGTTATTTTGGAAAATATATATTGGTATTGATCAGTGACCTTCCTCAGTGATGCATTTAGTTGCCAGACATAAACATGCTGCAAATAGGTCATGCTGTGCAGGTCTGCCAATGCCTCCCAACCTTGACAGTGTGCCGTGAGTGAACTGGAAGGAAGGCTGTCAGGGGATTCCTGCCAAAGAGATACAGCTGCAATCTACTGAATGCATCTTGTCTGAGTACCCCGAGCTTGCTTGGAGTTCATTTTTCCTCTCAAGATCATGCTTTTATGAGGAAGTCTGTTGCGAATCCTAATTTAGCATTCTGCTGACTATGCCAGTTTGTCACAATTGAGTGATTTAGGCAGCTTAAAGAATCACTGTCACAGGTATTGACAAACTTAGTATAAATTTGTGAAAGTGCAACCAAGTTCAATGGCAATGTTGGCTCTGTTGTTTACTATGTAAATGAAGCATACAAAGGAAAATTGGCTTAAAATCACTTTAGAATGATTTGTTTGGAGACCAGGGATGCAAGTGATAAGGATGCAAAGGGTAAGGAAGATTCTCCCATAGAGTCACAAGGTTCAGAGTGGACCCCATTGCCAAACTGAGCCTTAGACCTAATCAGTATTTTCTGTTTAAAGGATTTAAGTAGCACTTAATCAATTGACTAATTGATCATTTATGAAGCGATTTAATGAAATTGACAGTAATTGCAACAGTTGCTTCATTATAGTTCCGAGATATCAATATTTATGCTATACTTGCTATAGGGTATTTAAATCAATTCACAAACATGTACCACCCAGACACAAACAAGTGTGTGCAAAGGTACCTGTGAAAAATTCCTTCTGGTTCCTGTCAAATACCCCTCTCAAGTGCCTTGGCTTTTCTCAGCCAAGAGGGTTGAGGCTCAAGGAGTGAGACTTTTATCAGTCTGTGCCCTGTCATCAGCTTTCTCACTGAAAACATGAGAGTTTGCAAGCTCCAAGAGCCGTCCCACTAGAGATTCTGGCACATCCCATTGAAGTCCGGGGAAGCTCAAAGGGCCTCACTTAGGCCTCTATTTATAGGGTAGCAAGATGTAGTCTGTAAAATTTCCATCCTGAGACCAATAATCACTGGAGTTTCTTGTTTCCAGTACAATTTCAAATTGTTTTCAAAACTCCAGCCACAGTGGTATCATTCCGCTTGGGCTATGGTTCAGGGAAAGTCCCAAGGCTGTAAGTGGGGACAATTTTGCTCTTGTCCTTCATCTCAGGGATGTTCCCAGCTTAATCATGCAAGAGTTCCCATATGGTCAAGGGAAGCTTGACCACCCAACTCGTCACACAAAGGCAGAAGCCCAGTGGGGATTCCTGAGGTCATAGAGTGGTTCCAAGGAAAAAGGGGAACGGGGTGGGGTGGTGTTTATTGTTTAAATAGCCATGTTTAGCTTTTTAAGTTGGTTTGGTTCTGGTTTGGTTTTTGGTTTAGTTTTTTTTTTTTTTTTGGTAAGTTTAGCCAGTGTCAAGGGAATGACAGAATAAACTGATGCTGATTATTCTGTCTTTGGTGATGTGAAAGTTAAGCCTGTCCTCTACTAAAGGAATCTCCCTGCAAAATGGCTGTTCAGGGAGCAATGATACCTCTTCATCACATATATGTTTTAGAGGCAGACTCCAGTAGGAGTCTGTGCTGAAGTACTAGGAGCTGTTATACTGAGAGTGACTAACATATTTCAGAAGATTTTCAAGATCAGAAGACCTTTCCTGATGCTATTTAATTGTAGCTGTCTTGGAGTATTATTGTGCCCTTCTTGGTAAGAAGCTAGCTCTGTATCTGTCTGTTTTCCTTAACTCACTCCTAGCAAAACTGAAGAATGTGGATTGAAGGTTGCAGACATGAGGCAGCCACAGTGCTGCACCGGCAATCACACAGGAGCAAGTGCTCTGCATGCAGGCTATGGCTTTGAGCTGTCTTACTGACACAAACTGAGGATGACCTGATTTCCCCTACACTCAGTGAGAGGTGTCAGGAGGCTTATAAGGAAGTTTATAGTGACCAGGACACTTGCTGAAAACGTTTGTTCAGAAATAGTAATTCATATGGTAGTTGCTGTCAGTCACAGCTTTTGCTGTGCTACTTAACTGTGTAACTCTGCATGTTCTTGGGGGCTGAGACACAGACACTGATTTGTCCCATGTATCACTTTAATGTTTAATGTTTAATTAAAGCAATGCTGTGATTACAGGCGCAGATTTCTTAATTTGTTATCCAGGAATATCCTGTAACTTCAGAGAAGAACTACAGGAATGGAGAGAGTGTTTTTGATACTTCTAGCCCACCAAAATATAGTGAGATTATCAAGGGATTAGTTGTCCAGGAGATGGTATCATAAAACATTTGAAGTGAAATTGTTTCACTAGAGGTACAAGTGTGAGGAAACCACTGTTGCTTTCCTGATATTTGTCAATGAAGAATCATAAAAGTTACATGATATTTTATACATTTATCATGCTGTATTTTTATATACTTTTTCAAATTTATACTCTACATTTAAAAAAATAGATTTATCAACACTGAGTTTGTAATAGCCATAGTTAGAAAAGACAGTTTATTCAACAAGTATAGATTTTCTCTATATCTGTTTCTCAGAAGTTGTACGTGAGCAGACCGAGGACTTGACAGCATGTGTTTGTAATACATCACCATCAGGTTAATGTTCTTAGGGTTATTTTTTTTATTTCTGTATGGCTATCCTGCATCTTCTCAATAGAGTTATTAGAAACATGTGAAGCTTTTTGAGTTCTTTAAACAGAGTATTTCTGCAGAAAAAAATTGTAAAAGTATTTTTTAGGCTTTGCATAATACTTGCTGGATTACTGCATGCTTTAAAAAAAACAAACAAGGAAAAGAGAGAGTACAACAATGACATGACATAAAATAACTTTTTTTTAGAGAAACATACTGTTGAAAAGCATGGACTGACTTTTAAAAGGAAAGTCATTAATGAAGGGAGGTCTTTGCTTCAGTGGATTTATGATTAGATAGGGAAAGTGAGTTGGGAATTGTGATATATTTTTATAAGAATACAATATTCCATGACCAGGTTCTTTAGTTATTCTACACATGGAGAGTTTAATGTAGCAGGTTTCTGTATTTGAGGATATTTCACCTTATGCAGGATTTTGATTTAGTAAGTGATAACACAGTGCACTGAAATCGCTATACAAGTACAAGTTACACTTAGCAGAACATAACAATTGACTATACACATGAATCACAATACAGCCATGATTCTTGTTTTACTAGTCTTGTATGATATGCTCACTGTCACCATGCTTATCATCCCCAGTTGCTGGGAAGGGATGTGGACTAAAGCCAGCTCAAGCCTTTCTCTCTTCAAACTTCTCTTTATCAATTGCTCAGCTTTGGAACTGTGCTGGGTTCAGCCAGAAATACAGTGCCATGTGCTGGTTTGGCTAACTCAGGAAGACACTCACACTCTTTTGCTTATGTTTTTATTAACTGTTTGACAACAAACATAACCAGTCTGTCCATGCAACTGACACAGGCATTTAACTAAAACAAAGGCCTCTCTATGGTCCCTTTTTTATTACATTCAGCTTTCTCTGCAACAGTGATGGTCAGAGGATTTTGTCAGAATTCAGTAGGAACATGTCTCTATAAGAATGCCTAGCATACTTTCAGATGCAGGCACAGGAGTATTTTTACGCACATCAAGTTACGGAAAGTTTGTGAAAAGAGCCCCAAATACTTTTTCTTCCCCAGTGGAAGTTTTTCATCATGTATCTTGTTACTTTATCTTCTGCAGAGAAGAGTCCATTGCCACAGTGGTATTTTTTTCATATGTGAATCTCCAGTTTAAAATCTTTTGACCTTTCTAAAGTCAATCAGGTTTTGTTAAGGTCACTGGAGAGAGACCTTACCCTTATTATTAAGATACAAAGCTACAAGACAATCATCAAAGCAATATATTCCCCTGGAAGTATAGATCCCATAAGAGTCTAACATTTACTAATATGTGAACTTTGGTAGAATTTAACTTAGTCTCTTAATCATGTTCTCCTGTTCTCATATATATTTGCAAAATTGTACTGTTGCAGACAGAGCTGAACTGCATTTGCATGAACCTGATTTTATCTATTTGTCTGGGAATGGGGCTAAATTGTAAAACAACTTAATAGACTTGGGGTTTGTTATGTGTTCATTATAAATACATTTTTATAATCAAATCTCATGCAATTTTGTTACTGTGGAATTAATACACTCATAATGGAAAACATTGTACATTTCTGCTTCAGTAAGTAAAGGAGCCTGTTACATTTCAGTGAGTCAGACATAAATGCCACAGGGTCAGAGATAACCAAAACAAAGATTTTTATGCCATTGGTTTATTTTGGATAATCCCTACAAACAGTGTTGTGTATAAGGTGCAACTGTGCTTTTGGACTGAGGCATGCATACCTCTTCAAATTCCTCTCCAAAGCAAAAAAGGTGAGAGATTCCCAAAAGTCTCACAATATTTGTATCTGGGGCTTGTTAATGGAATCTGGTTTGCTTTCCTATGGTATGAATACCAAGTCCCAAAGTAGGAGAACATTGTCCAGTGTTGCCTTTCTAACAGCATGAAATGTTTAGGAGTAAACATCTGCTGATGTGTGCAGTGAACTGATGAGGCTCGAGGCGGTGGAGACGGTCCTGGAATTCTTCTGGGAACAACCATTGAAGTTCAGGTCCCTTGGAGCCGCTCTTTTCTTATGGCTGGTGTGCATGCTGTCTCCCTCATTAGTGTCCAACACCACTGTCATGCTGGAGTCCATCCTGGACACAGCATAGAGGCTGCTTTGCCGCGTGGGGTGAAACCTGGCTGCCTTTAGCTCCAGCTCGTCGTAGCTGGACACCTCAATGAAGGGGCACCAGCGGAAAGCGCGCTTGAAGCCAGCCCGGAACCTAGGAGGGAAGAAGCCTGGTGAAAGCCTGGTGAAAGCCTGGGCTTGTGAGAGCCAGCCCCAGGCCTTCCTCTGAAAATGTACACAGTGCTGTCAGGATGCTCACTTGGCCAGTTATCCTGCCCCTAGGCCTGGGTGTGGTGAAGTCAGTGGGAGTTTCCTCGACTGAAGTCTGAGTAGGGCAAACAAGTGGTAACAACTAATTTTGGTTTCTGATTTTCTACGTGCTTTCCCTGCATTTTAACAGTGATATTTTCCTCATAATAAATTTCCCATCCTTTGCCTGTGCAAAGTAAACAAACACCAACTTTCATAGAACTGTCTTCACAGAAATTGTTTGGATTTGACCTCTAATAAAACCTGCACCTCTATTTTCATCCTCTTTCAGCAATAAACTTTGTAACATTCTTTTCTCTAAAATACCATCCCAGTTTCCAAATTTCAATATCCCTTCTTGTTTCTCTCTAACAGAGATGATTATATGGGAATGATGTAATGACTAATAGTTGTTCCTGTAAAATATTTGGAAATTAACTTTTGATAATTCAAGAGGATCCTAGGAAGTTGAAATTGGAATGTGAGCAATATACAAACAGGCATTTTGTGGCTTTAGAGAACCAATGTTTGCAATACTGAGTTATTTTATTTCAATTCAGAGGCAGGGATTTACCATAAAGATGGTTGTTAAGTTTTATGCATATGCATTTCCAGAATAGAAGTTTAATATATTAGAAAAGCAGGTCCCTGTATACTTATTTGTAACTGGAAAAAGAATACCTTTTCACCTAGACGTAAAGCTTATCTGACTTTCTCACTTGTCTTGCTTCTCTTCTTTTGTTTCAACAATCAGTTCTGTTGTTTATCCTGTCTATAAGTTCCTGGAGCGATGGTTCAACTACCACAGTGATGACTGCAGATAAAAATTCAGATAAAGTGTTCAGTTAAGTGATCTCACAGAAGTGACTTTTCCTTCCTCAAATTTTTAATCTTGGAGTTCTCACATGATGACAACTGAGCAGGTAGATTGCTATTTGGCATTCTCTGTTTACACTGTATTTTGGAAAAATACTGAAAGAACCTCTAATGGAAATGAAAACTATAAAAGCAAAACATCTTTAAACTGTGTTTCTTTCTTGGCCCCTTCCATCCTTTTCCTAGTTCAGGGCATTTTTTTTCTTCATCTTGAAATAATGCTCTCTTTATCTAGATACATAATATCCTAATTAGCCAGGAAGATGAGGCTGAGGATAGGTGTTCTAACTCTGTCTGATACTAGATCCAGCAGAGGCATGAATTTATCTGACTCCCAGCAACAAGCTCTATTTTCCTACTTAATGAAAAGGAAGCAGGCATTCTGGCATCTTCATTTCAATATGGAACTTAATTATAAGTAAACTGTCACCAGGATTTCATTCTTGCATCAAATTCTGAACAAGGTGACCTTTAGTGCATCTCAAAATTATTAATTTTTCTTTAGCTGTATTCTTTAACCCAGACGTTTTATTTTGCAGTCTGCAAGTGTCAACATAAGCCACATTAGGGAAATTAAGTTTTTATGAATACTTTTGTAACTGTGCCATAAAAAGTTTTCAAAGAAAATGGGATTGATTTAGAATTTTTATGGTAGTAATTGAAAAATACAAGGCCTCATTCTTCCTTGCCTTTGATTTTGCAGACACTGGACACTTAGAGAAATCCGGTTTCTGTTGAAATTAATGGAAAATTTTCCATTTGAGTTATGGTTTTATTCTGGCATGCTAAGACTTTACCTCATCTTTATACAGTTGTAAATGATGAAAAGAGGCAGAAGGTTGTATGAATTTAGTCATTACCTTGTCTTTTTAAAAGATCCTGAATGTTAATAGTCATAAGTTATCCTCATCAAGGAGGATGTTTTTACACCAATAAAAACTTGTTAGGATTTGTTCATTTTTGATTAGACTCCTTTTGACAGGTACTACATGATCTTTAGTGGGGATTTGGAAATATCTTGCAAAATTGGTATGAAGTTTGAGAGTAATTAAACTTGGCACTGGCTGCTAAGTCAAAAGAGATTTGAAATAATATTTAAGATTCCTTATTCAATACTGATTCATACTGACTGAGTTTGTGAAGTAATTAATTGTTCTTGGTGATCTTTATCCAATAATGCTGGAAGAAATACTGGAGAATAGGATGGCCAGGATGGTGTTTGTGTAGGTCCTGGTCCTACAAGTTGAAATGAAAAACTCGAGTCCATTCTGGGATGCAGTAGTCTCAGACTAGCAACTATCTGTAAAACCTCACCAAACTCAGCAGGTACAGTGCCTTTGAAATTCAGAGCATAATGTGTTGCTATCAAACAATACTGTAATTTAGTACTGAGTAATGAGAATATAAATATTTGTATAATATTTATCAGCCCATTGCAGATCTTGGAGCGCAGTAGAAATCTAATGATGAGATGTACAAAAACCAGTAAATTACATTTTATATTACATTCTGCCAGCAAAACAGAATTAGGGCTATGATTAGTGAACATACAGTTTGCACTTTATATAACTAATGACCATCTTCTTTATTTTAACATTTTGCAAACCAAAAATTATTAAACTGCTGTAGATTTTTAAATTTTGCAGGTGGACATGGGAAGGATTGGTTTCTGAAAACTGAATTTTACTCTGAAATTTTAAGTAGACCAGAATCTTTACTAGAAGTCCACCTGTGGGTTTTTGGGATTCTTTTCAAGTACAAACCTGAAGAAAGGGGTTTTTTTACATTTTGTTTTCTTTCACAGTAACTGAAAATTATTTAACTGAAAATTCTATGTCTTTTATTCCATTTAAACAATTTATATTCTCATTGAAATTATGCATCTTGTTTCATAACCATCTCTTACCTCTTATTAAGACAGCAGTAGATAATGGGATTGTACATTGTAGAGCTCATGGCAAGCCAAAAGCTGGCTAAATAGATTTGCTGAATGTATTTCCACCTATTTAATTGTTGATAGATTCCAGTAACTATGAAGTAAACGTGGTAGGGCAGCCAGCAGATGGCAAATGTCACCACAACCACTATCATCATTTTTACCACCTGAAAGAAAGAAGTAATAACAATATTTAGCCTTTTTTATTCAGACTAGCATTTCAACATCCATTAATGATTTTCTTGTAATTAATTTTTAAAGTTAGACAAAGGAAAGCTGACTATGCTTTTATATAGTTTTTCCTTTTAATCTGACTCTCTTAATTATTTCTTTTTCTTGACTGGAGATCCTCTTTTTCCTAGGAAATATAACATGAAAATATTCCCTAACTTTATTTGTATTTTTTTTTCCAAGAAATGTATTTGCTTAGTTGAATTTGGTTATCGAAAATATCACTTCTTTTCTGTACATCTAATCATGACATAGGGTTACAATGTTTTTACTCAAACACCTCATTTTGGTCTTTATTGACCTTTGTGTCTCTTTTTATTGTGGTCTGCAAGTCTATTTCTTGTCCCCAGTTTTCAGATGTGATTTGAATAACACTAGATTGTAGGAAATGACCAACTGCAGCATCCTGTGTAATTTCAGAACCTAACAATTCCCTTGGCTGGTGATCCTTATTTGTTGTTTTCTGCAGGCATCACAACATCTGTTAGCTACCATAGTTTCCAGTAAGCAGAAAGGAAGAGGAGCTCTGTTTTGTGCTCCAAACACATGAAGAAAACTTGCAAGTTATGTAAAATACTCACTCTTATCTGTCTCTTTTCAGCTACATCAAATACTAGTCCAGTTACCATTTTCAGCACAATATGTCACGTATTTACACCACAGGTTTTCTTTTTGTGGCTAAAATGAAACTAGACATGATAGACCTATGCTGGGAAGTCTCTTGTTCATTTGTATTTGTGAATACTGAGGAATAACAGGGATTGCTATGAAAGTTCCTTTATTTTTTTCTGTACAAGATGCCATTTCATACTGTTATTAGTTTTACCAGAGGAAAAAACCAAAAATTTTCCATACTTACATGTATTTGGTTAATATTTTTATAAAATTCTGACCAACATAATTAAATCATTTTACATTTAATGTTATGATGTTCTCCTTGTCTCATATGATATCTTTCTATGAGAAATATAATGGAATTTTTCATTTAATATCTGGCACCAGTTAAAAATCTTTTCTGCTGGATGGGACTGTAATGTGTGAGATTTTGCTTATAAGAATACTTATTGCTGATATATATATGTGGATCAACACTCAAAGGTAAAGAAGAGGCATCTATCCACATATACAACATTAATAGTATTTGATTCTTCTAAAGCACTTTTCATCAGTAACTATAAATCATCCTGTGATCAGGAAGATCAGTATTATTAAAAGGGAAGGCAACACCCCAAAACATAGTATCACTTTTACCTTTCACATGTACATCTGTGTAGTCTACATCTAGGCATATATAGAAGTTTATGGGACTGTATATGCAAATTTTTGGGGTGGGAGGGAAGAGGCAATTTTATGTGAGCAGACATTTCTTGACTAAACTATGTGTGTAAAGTGATGCATAAAAATATGTTGTCAAATCAAAGTCTATCATTAAATGGCATCCCTCTTTCACTGCTTTTGACATAACTTCCAGTATTCTCCTGGGGATCTGAGGACTTACACCTCTGCATTAGAAGACAGAAGCCTTAACTCTGTAGTTTTGCCATGATACTTAAGCTCTCTGTCCATTTATTTACAGGTGCACTTCGCTTGTTGCTGTGTTTTTATAGATCTGTCAGGAATGATAAGTGTTACCTCAGCACCTTTCAGGACTTCTCTAACTGCAGAACATTTGAGAGTCTAATTACTTACCTTGATATTTAATTACCAACTCTTAGATTGCAGCTGCTGCAAAAATTAACCCTGAAGGAATGAAGTTTTGATTTAAATTACTATTAAATATAATATTTCAGGTTTTCTTCAATGGAACAGAAATTCCAAAATAACTTTTACCCTGCAAAGAAAATCCACAATTTTTCTTGTCACAATTTCCGGCAAGTCAATTCTAATTTTGAATGCTTTAAGTTTTACTAAGTTTTGAAATGAAAAATGCCAAATCACTCCCAGAGAATTGCATCTTTTCCTGCAAGGTTACTGTTTTGTTTAAAACAAAATACTCATCTTTTAAAACAGTGAGATTGGTTTAAGGTTTTCTTGTTGCTGTTTCTGTCTGGAAATCCATGAATAAATACTAAGTCATCATCATCATCCTGAAAGCAGAAATTTCTGAAGCAAATAGTTGAACTGGACAACAAGCTAAAGATTATTTTAGATGGACATTAGTGTTTGATTTAATTTGTGAAGTAACAAGTCACTTGAATGACAGACAGTGAAGCACATCATGTTCTTAATCATTCAGGTTTGCAGCTGTTTTTCACAAATATAAAAAATTACCTAAAATGTATAGAATCATTTTTCTCTCAGGTAAGGCTGTATCAGTCTGTATTCCACTGATGTGAATGGTAATATACTGATAAATGTATGTCTAGGGCCAGACATAAGATGAGGTTTCCATATTCATGTGTAAAATGTTTTTTTCCCCGGAACAAAAAAGTACAAATTTTTCCTGGAAAAAAGGGACGTTTAAGAAAAGTCAAGGAGAAGTTGTCATTCTGAGTATTGGTATAGTACAATGCACTCGTTGAAATATTTCCTAGAAGATAAATGAGATGTTCCAAGCCTGTGTTGTGTAAAATTGTTGGAAACACAAAGCAATTAAGGTTAAATTTGAAGTCAAACAAAGAAGTCGTGAGAGGAATCAGAAAGCCCTAGTCTGTTCTCATTTCATCATCTAAGAATCACTATGTGTTGGCAGAAAAGGAGGGGGAAAAAAGGATCAGAGGAAAAGGAAGGAGATTATTCCCAATGTCCTTTTCTGTTTCAGAGAGAGGCACACACACTGTGCAAGGCCATACCTTGCAGTTTATAGCTTTGGTTCTTGTCCGTAATGTTGGTCTTTCCAGTATAAAGTTTCATTTTTTGATTATATCAATAATTATGAACCAAAAGTGAATTCAAGGTCTATAAACCCAGGGCACTTTGAGTGTACTTGAAGTAATTTTTGATGAACAAGTGCCTGTAAACCAATAGGGAAAATAAATGAAACAGGCCCAATATGAATTTACCAGGAAAACCTGATTGCCTTTTCCCAGTACACTGGGATGTTTCACTAAAGAAACTCCAGTGACACTTTACAGGTCCAACCGCAAAGTATAAATTACAGCTTCAGTGTTGGGATTGGGTTTTGACTACTTAAACCTGTGACTGAAAAAAAGAGTTCTTCTTAATAGACCTGTTCTGTTTCAGTTTCTTGAGATTTCCATTTTTCAGTTGCTTTTCCTTCTGTTCTGAGTTGCATAGAATTCATTAATGAGGGTTTGCTCTTGTGCATTAGGAAACATCTCTAAAGCAAGAAAGTTACTGATTTCAGTTGCTTAGCTTGAAGTCTAGCTCTGTTCCTGCCACCATTTCACCATGGAGCTGTCCAAAATGTGAATTGCAGTGAAAATCACTAACCTTTATCCCAGTAGCACCATTTTCCCCTGGTGTTCTGTTTGATCTCCCTTGGGTTTTTGTGGGCAGCATGAGTGGAGGAAAGAGGTTTTTTTCTGTTCTAGGCAATACTTTTGTTAAAATGGTTTTTACTGAGTCTCAGTTGTGCAACCTTCATGCAAGTCTTGAGGCTAGATTTTTAAATGGAAAATCAAAGTATTTATTTTAGACATTGATTTTCATCAACCTATTTTGCTGATATTGATGCAGTGCTGCCTATGTCTAAGGAAAACTATGTCTAGAAAAGAACATTAATTTATGTGCTTTGTGGTCTTGTCCATTCCTTTAAATCCTTTCTGTCTGAGTACATCATTAATGGGTGTAATGATAAAAAATTATTTAAAAGAGCAAAATAGATGTAAGCTCATTGAAATTGGAGTTTGCAGGTTTGCCTTTGCTGTGAAACATTTGAAACAGTAAAAGTAAAAATTCAGGAACTAACATTCTGCTACACTCAGAAAAAACAGCAAGTACTTTTTTTTTTCCATCTTGTTTCTATTTTGCATGAAGAATAGCTAGAGAAATAGTCTGATCTGAATGTAGCATTGAGAACAGCTCTTGAAAGATTAAGAATAAAATATACTTTTCTGAGAGACTCAGTTGCTGCTGGGGGAATATAGCAATTCACATTGCAAGGCATTGATTTGCCAGCAATACCTGAGACTTGGACCATGCAATCATTTTCTTTTCAATCTTCTCTGCGACTCCTTATCGCCTTTCTAAGTCATCTTTGATACTGCTGCTTCTACAAGTGCAGGAATTTGGCTTTTGATTTCATTTGTACTTGCATCACACAGAACAATTTAATTACTTTCAGAACTTTTACTCCTGGGGGTTAGGCAGATATAAATGAGAAGCAAATGATCTAAGAGCCCATGAAGTGTAAGAATGTCTTTGTTTACCTTCTCCTGGATGTTACTTATTCATGAATACAGCTTAAACACAGTTCACAGATAATCCCTGGAATCATAACTTTCGCCTTGTGCTCTTTTGGGAGAAGCAAAATGCCACACTAACATTTCACAAAGTGTTTCTCCCAACATGTTAGAAAGCAGCCAGTAAATCCACTTCCCAGTGCTGGGGACATACATGGCACTTAGGCATAAAGCACCACACAGAGAGGAACACTAATATGCCTTTGCTTCTCCACAATGCTTACTTGTAGTAAACTGTCTCTCTTTTGCAAGAAAATGAGGATTCAAAGGTAACTCTACTGGCAATAGTACAGAGATAGGACTGACTTCTACAATGCCAAGTGTTTTGACAAGATCAGAGATTTTCTGTATTCTTTCAGCCCATAGAAAAGGATGGATTCTTAATAGCTGAAGGAGATACACGTTTAGGAGGAGAAAGTATGAGAAAGCTTGGAAGTCTTTCAGCCAGGTATGATACTTGCCAATTCCAATGCTCCAGATAATTTTAGTCTTCTGACTTTGATTTTCCATCTATTTTTCTCAGTTGCTTGAAATAAAGAAACTGTTTTTCATTTCAGTTTGCATAATCCCTTCTTGCAATCAGAATTCATAATCATTTACTTTGTTACTGAAGCTCTAATGTTCAAAAGTATATACTTTTCAAGTGAAGTAGTTTTTAATTAATTGGGTTTTAATTAGTTTGCTTTCTTCCAAATGTTAAAATGTGGGACTCCCCTCAAACCAAAGCAATTCTGACATCTTTTATGAGTGGTCTTAGCTATTGCCATTTTTAAATGATGTTTCCCCAAAGTTGCATAGAACACAGGTTTGATAGTGATTTTGAGTTTCTTTCAACATGTCAAGAAATATCTGTTCCATTGCAAAAAAGGGGTAAATATTTTGCTCAGAGTTTTATTATCCTTAAGAATGCATGATTTTACAAGCATCTGATTTGGAGCAAGGAGGAAAAGTTTGCACAAGTTTGTTACTTCATCTAAGAAGAGATGTCTCAATTTCTCACAAGAGATTGTTGGATATTAGGCAATATGCTAATGTCTGCTACTCAAACTAAGAGGTTTTATCTGTAAGCTGGACAACAGGTAGAGGTAGGTGGCCTTGTATCATTGTTTTGAGAAAATGACTCTGAGTGGCTGTTGTGAGATTGGTATTATTGGGCATGATTATCCACCTGAGGTCTAGCTCTGGAAAAGAAATGAAAAAGCTGATCTAGTACTTTTGTACTTAAGATTCATAGCACCACTTATTTTACAATACTTTCCTTCCAAGAAGGAGTGATGGGGCATAATTAATTTCCATGCCTCCAACCAAATATAAGATTTGGTGTGGGGAAAATAAAATAATCATATCTGCTTTTGTTTTGCCAACAGGGGTAGTTAATTCTGAAGTCCACTCTCTGACACAATTCAGAAAGTGTTTTCCATATAAGACTTCTGAAAGAAAGTTCTCTTTTGAAAACTAGATCTTATATATTGGACACTGCAATAAATAACTAATGCAATGATGAATTGTGCCAATGAATTATGCAAAAGTTGCATACCATCCTACCTGTGTTTTACTTTATGTGGGTTCCTACTTTTTGAATTGTTTTATTTCCAGCTTATTCACCTAGGGGAATTAAATAAGGGATTTATGTAATTAGAAGCCATTTGAATGTTTACCATATTTCTCTATAATGTTGGCACAAGAACATTATGGGAAGGAATGCAGACTGTTTACTACATAGTTTGAAAAACCTCTTTCTTTTCTGTTGATAAGAAAAAAACCTATGAAATATTCCAGGACTGTACTTGTTTAAATTGCATGGCAAAATTCTGTTGGGAAAAGCACAGTTAAAGCTATTTTTGATTTGCTATCATAATTATACATTTGCAGTGGTAGTAGCATCTTCCCTTTCAAAGGTTGAAGAAAAAAATGTTTATTAGCACCTAAGAAAAAAACCAAAAAGGCAAAAAAAATTAATAATGTCCCCCAGTCTATTTTCATTTAAATTTACTTCAAAGGAAACTGTTAATGTCAGTGAGGTTGAGGTTTGTATTTTGTGTTTGATGAACCTAATTTCTTTTTTTCATTCTTCAAATGACTGTACAAGGATGTGAGTTTATTAGGAGAAGTAGACTCATAACTCACATACAGAACATTTTGGAAATACTTGGTCAATAAAAAGTGGTACATGCTCTGGTCAATTACTGCTGAAAAGTATCAGGAGTGTCATTCTCCTGACAGCATCTGCTTTTGTACAGGCAAGCATTGCTTCAGGTATTAAATTATCCACATGACTTGGCCATAATGGTCAACACATTGGCCATTACTGCACTGGTTTGATACTCCTGTGATATCCCAGTTCTGTGGAATAAGGTATAAGCTGACCCATGCAGGGTGGCTGAAACTGTTTCCTAGGAAACCTGATCTAAAATGTGGGGAAATCAAAAAACTACTTCTGTCCCCCCCAGAAAATGAGTAATGAAGTAAAGGTGCTTTGAATAGTGTTATTTACGGTGTTGCAGTGCTTGAGTTAAAGGATTACATTTGTTAGGTGAAGGCATTAATAGACATAACATAGACATCCTTCTGTGTGTAGGTGTGTAGATTTCTGCTTTAACTCAGAAAAAAAACTGTGCAGAAGTTATGCTTTGTTTTTACATGAAGAGCAGCCTGTAACGAATGCCAAAGTACGGAAGAGAAATACTGGAACTGCATTTCTATTCTGCTGAATTTACAGGTCTTGGCACTGCAGTCCTTCAGAATAACTCATCTGCATCAGATTTCATGGGCTTCTTACCACACAGATGCTTGGCACTATTCCAGAAAGCTCAACAGTATGAAAACTCATGCTAAAATTATTTTGTTCATGACTTCCCTACAGGGACTCAATGAAGGAGGGGCTTCTTATACACTCTCTCTCATATATGGGTATGTGTATGCATATACACACATTTACACACCCATGCACACACAAGGCAATTCATGTGGTTATAATTTAGGATATATAATGGGATAACTTTGTCTGCAGATGAGACAACAAAAGACCTTTTGAAATTTCCAAGATTTGTTTATATGCTGGTGAAAAAATTTGCATGCAACTTAAAGAATACACTTTGAATGTGAAATTTTAAGGTTATCTGTCTGGAGGGTCAGGTCTCAAACTTGAACTTGGGGAGAACTGCACAGAGAAAATAAAGTCTGTCTGAAAAAAAACAACTCCATAGCTTGAAACATGGAGATCATAATCTCCATGCTGAAAATCTGAATGTTGAAAAATAGACACTTGGCTTTCATTTGTCTTTCTCCTAGGTGTCTTGGTTTTATTATTAAAGAACATGTATAGTTGAATTCAGCAAGGCATTTGAAAACACACTCATATTACTACTATTGGAGTGAAGCTTTTGAACTTTTTTGTCTGTTAACCTGGTGTTACTTCAATTCTTAAAAATGATGCATTACTAAGCAGAAATTTTTGCCCTAGGACTGTGTCTAGACTTAATATTTCACATAAATTTTCTGCCACCAATGATCAGAAATATAAAAATAACAGGGAGAAATATCACAGCAACTGTAAGTGCACAATTCTGAGCCTAATCACTGACCATACAGAACCATTCTCTTAAATCTGTCCCTGACCTGGAGACATTGCCAGCTATTCTATAAAAAAGTATTAACCAGGAAACTCCATCAGTTTGTCAGTAAATTCTTAAACTGGCAAGGTTTATACACAGAATAAAGCCATTTTTAGTATTTACTCAGCTTTTACTTCCCTGTGGTTGCTGCTTGAAGCATGGATGAGAGTGTGGAAAGATGTTTGTTCACAGTTCATGGTTTGGGAACTTGAGGTAATGAATGGAAGCTGGTGCTGCTGCTGAGCGTTCTGTAGCTATTTGGAGATAGCAGAGAAGAACAGCTTCCAGTAATTTTGTTATATTTCACTGTGTTTATCATGGTCAGAAAATGATCAGGATGAGGTCTGACTTTATTTTTACCTCAGTAGGAAATTTTGTTCAAAATCGTGGGCAAATCATTAAAAAGGGAATAAATTGCTAAGAAAAAAAACCCATCATGAAAAGGAGAACAGGTGAACCCTTTTTTTCCCCCTGAAGTTCTAAGACAATAAAATAGCTCTGTAAAATACGTTTTGGATTTAACATGCAATGACAGTAATTTCCCTGTACCTCATGTCCCAGTCTTTCCCTAGGCAACTTCTAAGCATGTGAAGAGTGAGATTGTGAAATAAAAATCATGATTCACAACATCAATAATTACTTTGCTCATTCCCTACATTTTCAGTAGGTTTTCAGTCCATATACTTGGTAACAGAAAGAGTTTAACAGAACTTTTTAATACTTAAACCCAAATATTATTGGTTATTCTGCCTAATCCCACTGGAAAAAAGGTTCCTCTTTGTGTGTGTGTGTGTGTGGGTCATACATTGTAATTATTGTGATGATTGTGCAAGAACTTAATTAATGGTATATGAAAATGCCCAAATCAGGCTTTCCTGTCAGTACTCTTTATTCTTGTTGGGAATGGATTACTAATCAAAATAGGAAAAGATCTTATTATGCTAGTATTTTCACCAGAAAGATATTCATATGATGTTCTGACCCTCATTACCCTTTCAAAGTTTTTCTTAAATTTCAGGGAAAATAAACTTTAAAAAAATCCTAATCTGCAACCTTTTAGCTGCAATAGCAATTACTTACAAGTACAGACTCGGACTATTGTGTTAATTGCAAACTGGTGAGTCTGGCAGGGTATTTGTCTTTATGGCTATGGAACAACCTCTCAGAATGTCAGTGGAACACTAACACTTGCAGTCTAACCTTTTTAATGACATTTACAGGGTTACAACCCCAATTTTAGGCACAGGTAACAAGTTTGTGAAGTCAGGCTCTAGCTTCATTAGGATTGGTTTGCATCTACCATATTAACAAGGCTGTTTCATACTTCACATAAATGGTCAGAGTTAAGGATATCATAGTTAGAGATGGCCTGAAGCAGAATGAGAGGAAACCTACTTTAGTTATTAATTTTTAAAAGTAATTTTACTTTTTACATTTCACTACTGAGCATGATTTGGAAAATACTTTAAAGCAGAAAGGTAGTTGAGAGAAAACTATTTTTATTAGAAAGTATTTAATACTAATCTTTGTCCAATCTCGGATACATTCTCTAAGCAACAGTCTTGAGATCTGCCTCATTTAATATATTTACTGAGGAGTTTTGTACAGCAAAATAAAGGCTTGCCAAACGAGTTTGATGACAGGACACTTCTGAGCACCTTTGCTGCTACAGAAGCAAGGCAGAGAAAGTACCTGGATGTGGAAGAACTCTGTGGGAGCAGAAATGCAGCTTCACAGTGCTTTGTATGGTATCAGTAATGATTGTGTCCCTAGGTGGGTTGGTGACAGTGACAGGTGTCACAGAGCAGATTGAAACTGCTGGACTAGTACTGTGCTAGTTTTGGGGGTTCTTTTACACTGTACTTCCACATGTAGGATCATACTCAGAAAATTTCTGGCTTTTGATCAATTAAGGACTAATAAAATTATCTGCTGCAAATTTGTTTGTCCGTTGTGAATAAATGAGGAGGAGACAGATGTTATTGACTGATTATAGCACGACCAGGTAATCTGTTTAATGAAAGGAAAAATGAGATATTAGGATGTTCCAGATGAGGCATTCTCGGTGGAGAACAGGGAATTACCCCTGTGCAGGACCATGGTGACACTGTATTGCTGGCATTCCTTGTCCGGTTTTGGTCACTTGTTGCATAAAGATGTTATATAAAGAAGATCCAGAAGCACTTGTTTCATTTATGTACCAAATGTAAAGAAAGACTGAGAGAGGAAATGGATATAAAAACATCTGTAGAGGTGACACCAGTGAGGGATATTAAATAATTAATTAAGCTAACTGAAAATAATGGCATAAATAGAGCTGTCCATAAAAAAATTTAGCCTGGAAAACTGAGCTCTAGGATTGGTGAGACTTTTTACAAGATGGAGGTTTAAGATGATATCAGAGGAATTCTGTTAGAGTTGCCTGTGGTGGCAGGCCCGAAGGCTGGTTCCTGTCCTGTTTTCATTTAACATTTTAATAGTGAAAGAGACAAAATGACACTCAATGAATAAGTGAAGAAAGCACTGAACACAGTTCAACGTCATCCAGTGTCTGGCGAACAAAGGATGAGCTTGTTTCTGGAAGAGCCTTTAAAAACATCTGAGAATTCCTTCTTCCTGTTTTTTTTCTTTACCTGTTATTTTTTTGTGATATTGTCAAACACAACTGCAGATAAAGTGATGTTTAAAACTTGCCATAACTCATTGATATGAAAATCTTCAAAAAGAGCTAATTTCTAGAGTAGATTCACAAAGTCTGAGATACACGACTACATGATTTTAGCTTCAGAGGAGACTGACTTAAAAGTATGAAATCGAAAAGGCAGACTAATAATTTCAGAAAATTTTCATTCAGTTCTTTATATTTCACATTGAGGGAACACAGTGTATGAGCATAACAAGCTGCCCCTTTGGGTGGAATTTTTGTTACCTCTTCAGTTGTCCGAGGAATTAGACAGCAGACCTTTCCACATAAGGACTGGAACTTTTACAAAGTGTCTCTGTTTCTCTTGATTGTTGGCTGATAACAAAGCAGTGGAATGTACAGAAGTGGTGCTAGCTGGGCTTAGTTGTTCTTCAACCTCATATTACTTGGTCTTCTTGCCTTTTGAATGTGCTGAACAATGATTGCTAAATTTGTGAATGTGGCTGCACTGAAGCTCACCTGTGGTTTTCAATCATGATAGAGCTTCGGCCTACGAGGTGCTTATAATGCATCAGCATTTTGGATAAATGATAATTTAACTGTAGCTGTAAGAAATTTCAGCTAGTCAAGCAAAATGAAATATAAGTCATAGTGCTATGTGTGATCACATAGCATAGTGCAGTGAGATCACCTGTTCTTAGAGTTTATTTCTCCAGCTTAATGTTCTCTGTTAGTTCTCTTCTGGTATTTATTTATTCTGGTTTGCATTTTAGTTTCATTGTCAATCTCTGTGAAGTCAAAGAGTAGACCCATTTACAGAAAATGAGTATTGATGGACCAAAAACTTATATTGGTATCTGGTTTTGGCAGAAGATATGTAGAATTCATGGCAAACTGAACTTCTGCCCCTCATTCCCCACAACAGAATGGGTAGGTTGTTTCACTTTTCACTCCCAGAAATGTAAGATCAGCTACAGGGAAGAGGTGCCTTCCCAGGGGAAAGTGCCCACGTGCCCCTTTGTGTTTGTTTGCACCATTCTGGAGTGGACACCTGGTGAGTGTGTGAGCAAACTGTTCTGACACCACCATGGCAGTCATTTCTCTCTGTGGTGCACAAGCACAAATGAATCTCCAAGGTAGAAATGCTCAGGCCCCATGAATAAATAAATGATGGGAAAGGCACAGTGGCAATATAAGGTCTCTTCCACAGACTGCAGTTGCATGGCAGGTTTGGGTGATCTGCAGTCCAGATGCCTTCATCCTGCATATAGTGTGTTCTAGGATTTAGCTCTCTTTTCACACCTAAGGTGTAGTGAATATTTTGATGTATATGCAGCCTTGGTAGAGTGTTACCTGAATAAAGACCAAAAATTTCTGTGTTTCTTACTGTCTGACTTGTAAAAAATAATCACAGGTGATGATTCAGTATAGATAAGGGCATCAGGTGGGAAGATTTTGCTTTCCCTTGAAGTCTATAGTACACATTTGTGTAGAGTAGTTGATTGCAGGAGGTGTTTTTAATTGAATTTAGGATGATTTATATTTACATTCTGCTGTATTAAACTTCAATTCCCTTATGTAATTTTGAAAATGGCATATAATATATAAGTTAGTAGAGATTGCAATACTGGTCCTCATGCTGGAAAAATAATTGGGAAGATTTTAAACTTATCATGTCTTTATATAGTCCCTGAAGAAGCAATTACTTTCCAATCTTGAAGAAGTCTGAACAAATACATAGGATAAAAGTGAAGTTTCACGGTGGTGTAGGAAGTCACATGCAAGACAAACCCTTGCCCCCAGAGTGTCAAAACATTTTGTTTCAGATGGCTGGATGCAAACTTTCACAAAAGTTTTTACCAATGGAGCAATATCTGACCCTGGTCAGTCTGTCTAGACTTAGTGATTGCTTGTTAACTAGAAGGATCTTTGATTTCAGAGTTAATAATTTGTTATCATCTGGCCTGTGAGTTCATAGTGTAATATTCTGATAACCTATTTATGTTGAATAAGCTTTGTATTATGACTATACTCTTGATTTTTCAAATCTGTTTCAGCCTATAATTCATTTCAAGAGTTTTGATGCTGTACTGCAATGTTTTAGGCTTTGAATCTCTTGCCTTTTTTTTCCTTTTCCCTTTTTTTTTCTTCTGCTTCATAATAAACTACTCCATAGAGAATCAATTCATCTTCTTTTTTTCTGTCTGACCTGGTCAGCTACCTTTTAATGCCAGGAAAAGTATAATTATTTTTAACTAGTGCTTTTCTTTGTAAAGTGTAGTATAAAATATATATTAATGTGTTTTCATATAATTTATTCGTATGTGGTAAAGAAATTTAGTGGCACTGAAACCCAGTGAGAAGTCAGGAGTATTTTTATAGCTGCACTGCTATATGGAAACAGGAACATAAATACATAGGACAGTTCCTCCTGAATCAGTTGCCCATCTATCCTCCTATTCTGTCTCAGAGGCAGTAGGAGGTGTTATTTATGGAAGTCCCATGAACCAGGCCATATTCCATCTTCTATTTTCCTCATACTGCCCCAGCACCCAAGATTGTATTGTGCATCCCTGACTCATCCTTTCAGTATCTACCTGGACATTAGGGAGAATTTTTGGACATCAGGAAGGATTTTTTCACTGAAAGGGTTGTCAGCCATTGGAAAAGGCTGCTCAGGGAAGTGGTGGAGTCACTGTATCTGAAAGTGTTTGAGAAATGGATGGACATGGCACTTAGTGCTGTGGTCTAGTAGACAAAGTGGAGACCAGTCAGACATTGGACTCATTGATCTTGGAGGTCTTTTCCAACCTTAAAAACTCTATGATTTATGAATTCATTGTTAATTTACCTAAAACTTTTCTGAATCATCTGAGATCAGAAGCATCAAATGCCCTTTACCAACTTTAAAATTACCCTTTCTTAAAGTGCTGTCTCTTCTACCTGTCTTATGCTGCTCTTCTGTTAGTTCTTGTGCTTCAGGATTTTGTGACCAACAGTTCTTCAGCCACTTTACCCATCACCTTTGTGTTTCTCTAAACCCTGACATCTTGTCTCTTGGCCTCCTTGTCTCCTAACTGAAAAGTTCAGGCAATTTTAATCTCTTCATAAGTCTTTTGATCATTTTTAGCTGCCCTTCCTTGGACTTTCTCTAAATATATGAAAGGAAGGGGAAAGAAAAAGGAAACAAACCAGAGAAAGATGTGTGAAGTGTTCATACAGGAGTTCTCACAGAGACTGTGATTCACTAACAAACGAATGGGGTTTTACTCTTGTTTTATACTCAAATTTGAGAAACAATTTTTATATTGGAACAATGTGGCTTTTAATCAATCTTCATTGCTAAAAGAATTTGAGATGACACCTCAAGCTGTGTTTGGAGAAGCAGAAAATACAGACAAAAGCATGAGCATAAGTGTGGAAGAATGAAAATTACTGAAAAAGATGCCTGGTGACATATTACCACAAGGTTAACAGTCATAAGTAAAAGGAGCAGTAAAGAAAATATAAAAGTTAAGGAGAACATTTTTTGTTCCTCTATGTTCTTCCTGTTGTGGCCAGACAATAACATCTTCTGTTGAGATAAATGTTCTTTTTTTCAGAAAACAGTTGTATCAGAATTTTATCTCTTGATAAAAACAATAGTAACTGATTTTACTTGCAGTACATGATTATTCCCGCTTATGGGGTAAGTAAACCTGAAAGAGTGATTGGAACTTGTTGGATAGCAAGAACAGGATGTGGAGACAACATCTGAGAACAAGTATTTGCAGGGAATATAAAGAACATTTTGACCTAGTAAGTCTTATAGTAACATTATGAGACACTTGTATAAACTTGTTGTGTATTACAGCATTGAGAGTATAATTCCATATTGTGAAAATGGGAATTGCAGGAGAATAAATGATGTTCAGCTGAACATCAGTCAGTAATGCCAGGAGCTTTAAGGAGAAGGGATAATGGCTGCTAAGTCCCCGCATGTAGCGAATGTTCCCAAGTTTGAAAGACTGATGTCAGGCAGATTTAAATGGTCCCTGAGATATTTGAGGAAAAAAAAAAAAAAAGAAGAGAGAGAGAGAGAGAAAAAGCAGTTTTGTGGTTTCATCCAGTCCTGAGTTTCTAAACATTTTGCCTTAAAAATACTAAGAATGACTTTGTGTTGTCCAGCCTACAGTGTGCACTGTGAAATTCTTTGAATCCTTCATCCCTTAATGTCAGGAGGATTCAGGACTGTATTGCACAATCATATATATGAAATGATGAAACTATCTGTTGAACTACTAACATCTTTTTCAAGCTTCAAATCTTTTGTTGACAAACATTGTTTCTTTTAAAGGTCTTACATAAACTGTTCACTACCTTCTTAATGTTAAATACCTCTTCAAGGAACCCTAATCAGACACCTTTGCACTGTAACATTGCCTGATATGAAACGTAGTCAGTGATTTTATATTTCTGCATCATTATAAGTGCACAGATTTTCCACATGTCTAGATATCTATATACTAAATAGCAAGAAAAACAGATTATTTCTTTGCCTGAAAAGGGCAAAGCAGTAGCTCTGTTATCAGAGGCAGGCTGAGTTATGGCTTTATTTGGATTCCAGTCTGTTAGTTCCTCTCCATGAATAACCAATTATGATTCATCTTTCCAAATACCAGTTATTTCATAAATCCTGCTGGAGAGCACAGCAGTGTAGCTAAAGTGCTGTCATGGAGTTCTACCCATAAAGTCACTGATGCAGTTATAATATATCTGCACATAATTTAATTCCCTTGTTGCATGTCTTGAAGGTATGCATTCCCATCCTCTCACATTTAAAATCCTTTAATTAAGGATGCTGTTCCTTGTCGCTTGTATATATTTAGAATTCTAAACAGGTGCTGTTTTTAAAGTATTCAAGGGATTTAATTGGGCCCTCTATTTCATATAGTAAAAGCCATATTTTCTCTTCAGAGATCTCTAGTTTCTATGTCACAAGAGATTATTGTATTTAGTCATTATGATAACAGGTCCTGAAGTTCTGATATGTCCTGGCTCTGCAATAATTTCATAATTTCCTTTCCACATTTGCTTTTTCAAATTGTGTTTGTTACAGAAAGTGATTTCTGCAGTGCCCTGAAAGAAATGAAAATGTTAGTGTTGTCCAGATTTGCAGGAGATCTTGTGTTGCCTCAGGACCCAATATGCCCCACTCTGCTGTTGCTGCAGCACAGTAGCATATTCCACTGTTCAAACATACTCACAGTATCAGGAAGCAAAATGAGCAACTGAAAATGTGCTCATCATTGTGAATTAGAAGTTCGTATTAGGATACAATTTTTCAAATCTGACAGGGTAAATACATTTAAATATGAAAAAAATTTGTCAGAAATAAAAAGCAGAAGGCTGCCTTATTATAAGAAAATTAGGTTAAGAAAAATAATGTTATAAGAAAGAAACCTTCATGGCACTGCAACATTCTGAAAAGCAAACTGGAGACAGTCCAATACTCAGTTCATAAGCAATCCCAAACCCAGTTAGATTAAGCAATACCTACAGTGAAAGAGATTGAAAGAAAATCCCTGGGAAAACTTGTTTGAATTTTTCACAAAAAAGTTATTGTTTGAAAATCTAAATTATTCATTACAAACAGGCTGATCAGTGCTTATCTCAAATATGGACCTTAATCACCTGAGAATTACAGCAAGATTCACTTTTGTTTCAGTAGGATGAGAATCTTACCTAACAAGAAGTAATGGTTTGCTAGCCCATTGTTCAAAACTCAGTATCTTAACTCTGTGAAAGCTAAACTTTTTATCTTAGTTTCCACATAGCAGACATAGTATGTGCTGCTACGTGTGGAGTAAGAAATTAAAATCCAAATGTTTCCTTTATTTAATGACAAGCTTTAAAGTTAGGAAAAGAACAGCTAATGAACATAGAAGACAACTTATCAAACTCAATCAAATTTTGTGTTGAAGCAGATCTATCATTACTGCTATTTCAAGTGATTTGGTGTTTCTGGAAGAATTTACTACAGTACGTTGCAACACAATTGCAGATGATTTTATAAGTATTCACTTAGTGGGATTTAAAGGAACAGTACCTTTCTCTTAGCTTTGAGCTGCTCGTGATATTTGTTGGATGTGTCGCCTGGTATTTCTCCTCCCCAGAGGGTAATTCCCACCATGGAATAAGTGATGCCCATGACAAGCAGTGGAAAGCAGTAGACCAACACGATCACAATAACATGATACCTGCAATGGAAAGGTGTTAAAGTGGTAAGTGCTTTCAGAGCAGCTGTAGCAATGGAATGGGCTGCTAGAAGTCAAGACTGCTACTTTAGCACAAAGCATGTTTTATATTAACTGGCTAGTCCTTGGTGTGTCACTGTCTTTTTGGAAATCTTGAATTACATTGCAAATTTATGTACACTTTAATGCATGGGCTTTGTAGGGTGTCTATTACTGAGCCTGCTCTAGCATATGTTATGAATGACTCTGTAGTTACCATGATTAGTGACTGCAGAATAAGGTATGTTTGTCCATAACTATCTGAGTCAATTTAAGTGCACAGCCAAGTATCGTGAGGGCAAGCCAAGGCATTTGGAGCTCTAGTCTGGACTGTAAATGAAAGAGGAAAATAACTATTTTAGTAATAAATTGATGCAAAGGCCCTGATAAGAGTCCTGTCGCTCACCTTCTTCATATGGTGGATCTGTTGCACATGGACAGCACAGATCTGTAGCCTATGTGCAATATAACTGCCACTGCTGATGTAAGCACAGGGAAAACAAAGATAATTTCTTTTGCCTCCTGTTAGTTCTTAGTTAAATGCCAACTTCAGATAAAGTCCTAGTGAATGATCAGTGAAGATTTCCCAGCTGTCACTGAGCGTGACCTTCCTGCCCTAAAGAGAAAAGTCTGTGTATGGCTCCTAAAGTGATAAAAATCACATATGACCATTTCACCTGCCTCAAAAAGAGTAAAAGGTCAAATTTGATTCTAGATGGTTACTCAGGCTTCCAGCCTGGAACACAATGTTCTTCTTAAATGTCAGTGAAGACATGAAAAGACAGATGCCTAAGTAAGCATTTATTCCTAATTCTACCAGAGGAACAGACGGCATATATTTAATTTAATTGACTGTTATTCTCTCACTTTCAGAAAGTGGAACCAGTTATAGATTATCCACTTTTCTCTTTTGGACTATTATCTAAGTAATTGTGATAGTGTAACAGAATGAAATGGCAAAATCCAGCTGTCCCATGAAGAGATCTAGAGGAAAAAAAAATGGTTAGGACCTTCTCATTCTCTATAATTACCTGAAAACAGATTGTAATGAGGTGGATGTTTGTCTCTCCTCCCTAGTTACAAAAGAAGAAATGGCCTCAAGTTGTGCCAGGGGAGGTTTAGACTGGGTATTAGGAAATTTTTTTTCATTAGAAGAGTTGTCAAGCATTGGAACAGGCTGCAATTGATTCACCAGCCCTGGATGTATTTAAAACATGTAGATGTGGCACTTAAGGACATGGTCTAGCAGTAGACTTAGTAGCGTAAGGTTAATGGTTGGACTTGATGACCTTAGAGGTCTTTTCCAACCCAAATTATTCTAAGGAGAGATGAGAAATCCTTATTTTCCTGGTTAGGATAAAGAGGGAGCTTGCTTTGAACTGCATGGTATGTTCCCAATTCTGAGCATCCCTGTCTGTATAGAAGTAGCCATCTTAGGTGGAGCAATGATGGTAAACATGCAGCGTCGAGGGAGCACTCTCAGAGATGTGGAAGGGGATACATTTGTTCCATTTATCACCTATAGTGCTCTATCAACCTTACTTAGAAAACTGGCTCTACATTTCTCAGTGGTCAAAAGTGTTAGTTATTCTGCATGTAGAGTATCTGCATGACTCTAGAGATTTTGCCAAGTCCATTGCAAGTCTAGACACCACCATGCACAAGTTTAAAAGAACAAAAGCTTACGTAAAATGCTGTTTTGGACCACCTGGCCATGCTACATAGCAAAGAGTTCTCCCAGGCATCACCTTGGTTATGGAGTATAGGCACTGGGGAAAGGCCAACAGGAATGCCAAAATCCATATGCTCCCAATGACCACCTTGGTAGCAGTTGCAGAGAGCCTAGGTTTCAAGGGATCAATAATGGCCATATATCTGTAAAAGAAAGCAAAAACCTCTGTGTAAGAACTCTTCAGAGATTTGTGTGTATCTAGAATCAGCCACAGCTTAGGATAAAAGGGAAGGATAACAGCGGTATTTGTCTTCCTGCAGTTCTGATGTCATTGTGATCTTTGTTTAGCTCCAATGAAGGCAGTGCTGGAAGGAGAAGAAGGTTCATTGGATATTATTTTGCAGCCATGGGGCACCCAGTTAATCATATGTGTATCAGTAGAGCAACTATTTACTAAGAGACCATTCTGTTACTATATAGCCTGATTGAAAGCAACAATGCAGCTGGATCCTCTGTTACTCTGCTGTGTCATACAGCATTTATTTCTAATAAGAAAATTAACAGCCAAGCTGTCAGAATTATTAGTCATCTGTCCCAAACCTACAGGAAGCTGGTAAGTCCACATGCATTTATTTCAGTAGAGATAGACTGACTTCAGATTGTCTGCCAAAGAACACCAGAGCAACTGGTTCATAGAGAGACTGAGTGAAGAGCCAGTTTACAGTTGGTAAAAGCAGTAAGGGAAACAGATGAATAAAGCAAGAAAACATCTCATTTGCCTTCTCAGTTCCTGTGTTCCCAAGTAGGATAGCATTCTTCTTGTTGCCCCATAATTGTACCGGTGATTCATCTATGCTGGTAAACTTAGAAGAACGTGCAAAGAAATCATAAAAAGGTTTACTCTAAGTAATTACAATGTAAAAGCTTAGGGACAAAAAGCAATGAGAGAAAGTATCTAGACAGACAGTAATAGAAAAACAAGTCTTGTTTTCTGTCTTTTGATCTCTTTATAGATACAAGACACAAGGGAGACACAAAATTTGTGTCGATCATTTTTTGATGAATATACTGTGTTTGCTGCGATTAAGACTAGTACTCATTTCAGTGAAGGAAGGTGTGATATATTTTGTTACAGTGCACATCTAGGTTCTTGGCAGACTTGCCCAAGATTTTTAGGTACAGACATTAGCTACGAGACAATAACAGCAATATTTGTAAGATCATGTTCCTGATTTTGTGCAAGAATCTTCTGCATCCATATTTACCTGCTATGGTACACAAATTTTACTCAAGGTAATTGTGCCAGTTTGGACACAAATCCAGGAGGAAACAACCCAAAAAAGGTGTTTCTCTCTCTTTCTCCTACTGGCTAGGCAAGCAAGTCCCGGCAGCCCCTCCTTCACAGGTTTGGGAAAATAATTTATCGAATGAAAGTGAAAAAACCCATTTATTTAACAAAGAGAGTTCCACCTCCCCCAGGCACAGGGCAGAAAAGGACTGAACCCCCCTCCCATCCCAGAGGTGGAGGCTGGTGGATTTCCCACAGTTCTCTCACTCAGCTTCTAGGCCCAAGGCCTAAGCAGAGCCTCACGTCGCTGAGTCTGGGGCAGAGTCCTGCCGAGTGTCCCAGAGATGGTGGGCTGGTCTCGGATGAAGAAGCAAGCCAAAAACAGTCCAAACAGGAATAGGAGCCCCTGAGGCAGATCTCAGTCCCTCTCCAGCTAAAAGCTGAAAGGCAGAGAGCAAAAACTCCTCTCTGCTGACTAGCAGAAAAGTCTCAAGCCAGGTAAAATATGTAAATGTTCTATCTGCAAGGTCAAGTGAGCCGCTTTCAAGAGTTCTCCTGGCTGCAGTTTAAAGGTACAAAAAAACTTCAAGCAGGCAGTGGGGAGTACAGAATTGTCACAGAATCACCCCAAGACAGTAGTCTTATTTTTTTTGTAAATTTTATACTTGACAGGTGAGTAATTACAGAAAATTAGTATTTGTTTCAGCAAAAGTAACTCTGTTTATAGTTAATGATAAAATATGTGATAAATACAGCATTGGTCATAATAGTGCTGCGCATCTTCTAGTAGACATGATAACTGCCCTAATATCTTAAAACATCTAAATGCTCTCAGAAACAGGAAGTGATATAATCCTGCTTCAGTTCTGAATCATCAGTTTCCATATCTAGAATTTCAAGCTTGTTAATTTTTTACTGCACTTCGATATTTTTTCTCCACAGGGTAAAAATTAGTTCCCCTCCCTTTCATGTGCCTTTTGATTTCTTATTTCAGCTAAACTGGTGCTTTTGGTATTACCTACTATGAAATAGTTTTATTTGAGTGCTTCTGTTTCTTGAGAACAGCACTTCTCAAGAAAATATACATCAGTTGGATTGTTGCTCTCTACCACCTAGCTCCTTTCTCTTCCAAAGAGTAAGTACCACTTGGTAAAGAAATCAGGTTTGTAGTCATGAGCCCTGTTTTTCAAATTGAGCTGGCTTTTGTTGGACTGCCAAGCACTGTCCAAATGTTCGATGATCTTTACTTGTAGTAAGTGATAAGCCATAAACAAATAATCATTCTCACATGCTTGTGAAACTCTTAAGGCAGCCTGGAAATATTCCTTCAAATTGCTACTTTTCTTCAGATTGCACATTGCTATTATTTTATGTCAGATTTCTATCACATTCACATTATTCTTATTCCCAGTTATATCGTTCTTACTCCCAATAGATACCAACAGTAGTTCTTGTTGCCAAAGATAAAATTTGCTTGTTTTATTTCCCTGTCTGCCCTTTAAAGACATGGATTGTTTGGGTGAAATGACTCATACAGTTGTACTGATGGAAATTTTAACAATTGGCTGTCTGAATAAGGTAAGTCAAAGGACAAGGATCACATGAAAAGCAGACTATTTATCTTTTGAGTTCAATTTTAAGTGATAAGCCAACTGCCTAGCTATTTCACAAGATAGATTACAAAGATGTAGCAGGTAGTCATTCTAACAAGCAAGATGGGAAGGAAGTAGAGGAACCTTGACTATTTCCTCAATAATATCTTTGTGCAGGATAGATTTAGTTGAAGAGAGTATTGACAGCTCTGTTACAGAGCCTTTGATAACAAATCTAAGTTATTCTACTTTGCCAGTACACTAACAATTACAGTGAGGCATCTAACTTGTTTTCTAAGTGGATTTTCTTAGAAACAAAATTGCTTAATTAACATAGTGAGATACTGCTTTATAACTGCAATTGTTGCATTCACTCAGATTTTTCATGCAAGTTGGTAGCACTTTCTTAGAGAAGCCCTCATTGCCACAAGTAAGTATAGTAGACAATGTGAAATGACCCTCCATTGCAGGTCAGAAAATAGCTCCACATTTGAACAGAATCTGGATGTTAACCTCTGTAGCCAAAAGAAGCCTCAAAAAGAACTGAGTTCTTCCTGCTCTGTTAGCTGTCATTTGCAAAGGAGACAAACACATTCCTGCTTATAATTTTGTTTGCTGTAAATGTTATCTTGCCATTACAGTTATCTAAGGGTAATTTGTTTATCTCTTTAGGCTCAATCTGAAGTAACAATAGCTAATTTTTCAGTTGTCTCTTGCCTTTGATCTCTCTTCATTCAGCAAGGGTGTTTCCAGCAGGAATGAAAGCTCCTGCTGGAACAGGCAAGAGGTTCCATACTTAGATATTGCTCAGAAAATCGATGAGGTAAGGAGGCTAAGGATGGGATAATGTGTATGTATGATGAGCATATGGCCCCTATATATTACAATTGCCCATGGCTGACAACTGTCTGTTGTGTTTCATGGTGCAGATCTCTCATTATGGCTCATTTTTTTACTCTGTGTGATATCCTTACATATATTAGGGATAGCAAAATGCCAGTTACAAAGGGGGAGAGTAGACGTGCTGTTTCAATTGTGCACTGAATGGTGCTGAACATGGTGTAGAAAAAAATAGAAATGTTTGAGTAGGCCAGGAGTGAAAGGGAGAATGATGAGCTATAGGATCTAGCAAAAGAACTGAGACTGGGGAAGAGTTTACTGAATGAAAAAATAGAAATGAAAAAAGAAAAACGAGAAGCTGATAGGAGAAGCAAAGAAAGGAGAATTGTAGAATAACAGCATTTTGAAATGGTTTTGAGAGAGGAGAGAGTAAGAAAGTAAACTGAGGGTCATGTAAGAGCAAAAGATACGACAAAAATCAGCCCTAGCCTACCAGAGATTCCAAGGTAAGTAGAACTGGTAGAAACCCAGACTATTTTGGCAGTGGGGTTATGTGGTGGCAAGCCCTTCTGCCTCTGCAAGTATATGGGAGAGAGCTCGCAAAGAATTATTCTCTGTATAATGAGCCAACCATAAACTGCATGCAAGGGGAACAGCAGGACTTCTTGGATGGTCCAATGCCATCTGTCTTACAGACTGTTCTGCTACTCCACTGTTCTTTTAAATGGTCTGAACTTCATCACAGAATCACAGAATATGCTGAGCTGGAAGTGACCCATAGGGATTATTGAGTCCAATTCCTGGCCCTGCAGAGGACCATCCCCAAAAATTACACCATGTGCCCTAGAGCATTAAACAAATACTTGATGAACTTAGATGGGCTGGTGCTGTACCTACTTCCCTGGGGAGCTTTTTCCATTGCCTAGCCACCCTCTGTGTGAAAAATCTTTTCCTAATACCTGACCTAAACCTTCCCTGACTCAGCTTTGTGCTGTTCCCCCAGGTCCGGTCAGTGGTCAGGAGAGTGAAGAAATCAGTGTCTGTTCTTCTGCTTTCCCTTGTGAGGATGTTAAAGACTGCAGTGAGGTCTCCCCTATCAGTTTCCTCTTCTCTAGGCTGAACAAGCCAAATGGCTTCAGCCACTCCTCATAAGGCTTCCCCTCCAGACCCTTCACCAGCCTTGTTGCCCTCCTCTGTATGCTCTGTAAAGCCTTTTTTATGTTGTAGTGCCCAAAATTTATTCAGTTGTTCTGAAGCCAGTGACAAGTACAGAAGCCCTCACAGGTTCACCATATTCTGTGATATTTAGACACAAACCTTGTACTTCTCCACACCTCCTCTCCAAGGACAGTAAAAGATGGTAGGCATTTGAGCTGAAGAAGGATTTCTAATGGCTACAAGCAACTTGAAGGCTTGTTACACCACTGAAAAGCATTCTGGAGCCACACAGACAATTTTTCAGTGGGGTGCTGTGCCAATTTGCTTTGCAGTCTTTGGACATTTACTGTTCAGTCTGTCACCAGGCTTGAGCAGTGTGAGTCCCTGCTGAAGAAAGGACTCTGAACTCCCACTGAGGTGGTTTGATTTAAAGATCGGACTTCTAATGCTTTCTCACTCCAGTGGGACCTTCTCACTCCAGTGGGAGCTGCTGATAGTGCCACAGATATCTTACTCCACACAACAAAGCAGGGATGTAAAATATACATTGCTGAAAGGAATGAACTCATTATACTCATTTATCATAACAAGCAGAAATTGTTATTACCCCTCCCAACAAATCATTTATACTTAGAAAATAATGATAAGATGGAATATGCACGTTTAGAAATGCAGGGAAGGAAATATGCAACAGGTAGAGACTCAAGCCAGCACTTCCAAGAATGTGGATTGCTCAGCTGCACCATGTTATTCTGTGTATGATTCTAATGCATTTTTAGGTAGCACTTCTGTTTCATATGCACATCATTAGCACATGATTTTGGGTTTTGTGACTGTATGACATCCCACTGTCATCACTTCTCTTACAGCTTTATCTCGTGTTAATCTTTGTTCCTAACTGATTACTACTGAAGTCAGCAAGAGCTTAGTGAGAAATCATTCAGGCTGCATGATATAATGGTGCATCATGGGGTACTTGCTGCTGCACTCTTTTCTTAGCTGCTGGGGTCAGAATAGATCCAGTTCCCTTCTGAACTGCTCTGTTTGTCTAGAGTCTACAATTTAATTTCTTGGATTCACCAAATAGGAAAATCTGTTTTCTCTAAAACAATAATTGGGACAGTCTGCTTTTGAATAACATTGATTAACTCTTTAAGCCAGTAGTTTTACTGGCAGCACAGTCATGTATCCCTCTTACAGTTTGCAAGTGACATGAGACAAATAGGTGCTACATACTGTAAAAGCTTATGGAGTTTGTGTATTATGGTCCCAACAATAGAAAAGAGAAAAAAATAAACCTAATTTGTCTTCTTGTAAAGTAGCATACACTGGGTAATGCAGCCAAGAAAACCTTTCATCTTTAACACATCATTTAGAAAATTGTGGCAAAAACACACAAGATGTTATTAAAACAAAATGATGTTCAAAATTGGATCCTACAAATGCCCCATCTGGAGACACAGTTGGAAGCCTTTAATCATCCTAACTGATTTGTTTCACCTGTTTACAATGTGTTTATAAACTCACATGGGACAAAAATGCAATCATCCCAGATTGTAACAGGAAATTGGAACTTGACAAAGGAAGAGACTGAGAGAAAAATCATAATGCTTGCATGTAAGTGGCTTGTCAACAGGAGACAGCAGAGCATGCTTCTTTCATGAATACTCTGAAGCTGTTATTCCCTCAAGACAGAAGCTCATTTTGAGACTTTGTATTTAGAATCAACTGGTATTTAAGAAACTTAGGTAGGGAAATTGCTATGATTCCTTGTTCTTCTTTAGAACATTGCTGTGGAAAATCCTCCAGAAGGTAAGCTATACAGAGTAGACTAAAGGTGATGGAATGAACTGAGATTTTAAAGGCATTTTTTGTATGATGAAAACCAAATCTTTAACTTTTGTATTCTTTAATCTCTATCTGCTACTTACTAGACCAAGTCTCCTTCTTTTCTTGTGGGACTGGTTTGTGTTCATTTATTTAGACTGATTTTCTCTGGAGGAAGAGAGGCTGTGGGCATTTCTGCAGGACTATAACTGACTGTTGAGAAAGACTGGTTTTGGTGACCTGAAGGGTCTGTTGTGCAGTGACCACCATAAAGCTAACACCATAAAGAAAGAGTGTGTGGTGTGATGTCATGACACCATGACAGATAAACAAACACATGGTGCATTTGAGAGATCAGCAGGCAACATCCCAGGGGTATAACTTGGCCTTGATTTACCCAGAGGAATTGTGTGTTGCTCTGTGTGAATGGCTATTTGTGCTTTGAGCAAGGGGAAACACTGAAGTTTTCCTCAAATTAGGAGTAGCTTCCAATGCCTTGCTTACAAGTACCTCTTAACTAAAACCTAAAACCACTAATACTGAAAGTGTTCAGGATGGCTGAGCTCTCATAAACAGTGCTTTCTACTTGAGCAGGATCTGGTAACTGACAATAGGCAAGATTTTTATGAGAATGTAATTGGTTTTACACAATGTATTCTAGACTATGAATATTGATAGGAAAGAGATAAGACTTTTCTTTGGCCTGTCTCATAAAATGATAGACTAACTGACTTCCCTTAAAAAAAAGGTTTCTGTTTCTCCTTTTCTTTTAATATGATGTGCCTGGGCTATCAGAGACCAGCATCAGTGTGAAGTCTGTAGAAACAGCTCCATCTGCATAAACCCACTGTTAGTGTCCACATTTCTGCCACTGTCATCAAGATGGTTTCATGCTGGTTTCTGCAGTTATTTTGAAATAATTTTACACAAATATCTGAATGATATAACTTTCTCTCCTGGTTGGTAAATTAGTCAATAAAAACATGCATTTAGGCAATAATATTTAAGAAAACAAATAAACCTCTCTCCCCAAAAAATTCATCACCTCAATCCTTCACTAAATTTTAAAAGTACTACAGGCTACATTGCATAGTAAACCACAGATAGATATTTTAATAGTTTTCATTAATTTATAAATAAGCACATATATTTAAGGCTAAGACCCTCTAAAATGAACTTCTCGTTTGAACATAATGTTCAAACATATTGGATATTTCCTGTCTGGAACAAGAAGTCTGGGGGTTAATTGCTGTTGCTGTTGTAAATGTTGCTTTTTATTTCTCCAGATATTGGTGTATGAACCTCGTTTTTTTACAGCACCTATTGAAAGCAGCTTGTTAAGTAGAATATTTACTCAGTACAAAACAAAAAGGAAAAATAGATGTTATGCCTGTGTTTTTTCCCAGACCGCCCCAGTATGTTATCAATAATGTATCTGACATGAATTGCGGCCAAAACTGCAAAAAATCCTGTCTTTTTGCCTGATCACTATGAAATTGTACCATTGCAAGAAAAGGATTATTTTTCCTAGGCCTCTGCATGCTGAATCCTGTAGCCATTGCATCAAAATGTTCTGCGGAAACTATTTCACCTCTTTTGTAAGTGAGAAAGAAAGAGTATTGTCAAATCCAAAAAAATATTTTTAAGCCCCCAGGTGATAGAGTCCTTCGTGTTTCAGCTCTTGATATTCATACCCTTAATGCCCTCTTATTCAACCTTTTCTCTCCATTTCTGAGGACTAGTATTTTTCAGAGGGCAGCCCAGATACTGGAACCCACAGATAAGATGTTCTTCATCTTCAAATACTCTTTGAGGAAGACAGAGAAATGGGGAAGGCATTTCCTCTTTGAATTCTATAGTTTGACTGGCAAAGTAAGAATAGAAGTAATAGTGATAATTTCTAAAGCATATCTTGCATTTTTTTCTGTTCATAATATGCAGTGACCAAGGCTGATTCCTGAAGTCGTGATTATGAAATCATCCATTAGTTTGAAAAAGCATTGTATTGCACTTTGGAGTGGTAGTAGGGGTATGGCAGGTAGTGTTTTCTGTAGTTATGTGGCACCAGAGGCTTTAGAAAAAGCTAGCTAACAGTAAAGTGGCATCTCATGGAAAAAAAAGGACAGAAGCTCCATCCATTTCTTCTGGTGAAATATTCTCAGATGTGAGGGGGACATCTCTAGCCTGTGAAGCACAGGAAACCTAAACCTGAAGAAAACTCCATCTGGTTTTTTGTTTTTCTTGTTCTGATGTTCATCTTTCTCTCACAAGTCTTCAGTGCAAATTCTCACTTCTTTTGTATGAAAACCGTTTACTTTGAGACATCTAAATTTGAGGGAAAGGGAATGAGAGAGTGGCCAAAGGCTGCAGTTCTGTTTGAGCTGAGCTCTGTGCCAGGTCTGGCAGCCAGCTGGGCAATGCAGGTTTCCTGTCTGTCACTGCTTCAGCCTCCCCCATTCACCAGCGAGCCAAGCACAAACCACTCGGTGCCAAGCTCATGTTCAAGGATGCAAGCACCAGAGGACCTTCTTGATGTGCATCTTCTGCTGACACTGCTACCACATGATCACAACACAGGGTCATGCCCTGGGCACTCCATCTCTTAACCTGCTGGAAATGTTTGAGATCATTTTTACACATACACAGTTCCCTATACTTCAGTATTTCTGAGTACACAAGGTGGGCAACAGATACTTAATAAGAGTCAGATAATAGATAATTTGGAAGGAATATCAGTTTAAAATGTTTATGGTACATGAAGGCCTTGAGCAATTTGTTCCAGGAATGGGAAATCATGCAGAGACTGATACCAAAATGTATTCTACTGGAAAGATAAGACATCTTTCAGTGTGCCAACTGCCTACTTCAGAATATCAGTAACATTAATTTATAGGGCTTGTGGTACTGTTTTGTGACCACAATAACTGCTCTTACAGAATACACCTGGAGAGACTGAAGAGCCTAAGTGATATTTTGAGGATATGAGTATGTATTTATGATGAGTTTGGGTTTTATTTTATAAGGTGGACCATGTGGCTCATATCTGTCTTCTGTTACATGTTTGTATCATATTACTTTTGCTGGAGTCTAATGAGTGTATAGAGGGATTATTTAACTGACTCAGTATATGTGTGTTTCTGTAGATATATTAAAAATGAGAAAATAAGGTGGGAAACTAGAATGACAAATATTGAATAAGGACACATATATCCATGCTTGGAACTAGGCAATACTAAAGTTCATAAAAAAGAGAGAAGACTGTGCAAGAGGAGAAATAAAATGGAATATTAAAGTCACATAAAATGAAATAAATGTTTTTTGGCTTCAAAGACCAAAAACTTGATTGCATACTAGAAAGAAATGAAATTGTAAGATAGGAATAGGATCAGCAACTACTTACCATCGCTATTAGAATACTTTTAAGTCCAGAGGGGTTGCTTTTACAAAGAGTTAAATTCACTGACATGAGAAAATCGTTATGGAATTGCAAAGAGAAAAGTAACTGAGAAAGTAATACAATACATGTGCTAAAACCAGGAAAAAATGCATAATACTAAGTGCTGTACTGAAGGCATGTTATTTAATGCTATATTGCTACATCCCCAAACTTCCACTCTAACCATCAGGTATCTGCAGAGAATTATACAACACAGAACTGGTTGTATAATGAAGCAACAATCTTGGGACTCAAAATTAATTCCTGGCATCCTGAACCACCTTCTTTGCACGCTAAGATCTCGTAGGAGAACACAGAGGACTTTCAGTGGCCAGGTGGCTTCAATTCTGCCTAATGTACTGTGACTGGTATGTCACACACTGTACTGCCATGATCACAGATGGAGTTTAGGATCATGGATGGACCCCTTAGGATCATGCACTGGTCAGTGACAAGGGCATGTTGGCTCCAGAATTATCTCCCATTCAGTTTATCTTGGACTATTTACCAGTTTATCCCCATAAGGTAGCTAAAGGAACTGTTGCACTGGAAGCAATGTAACTGTGGAGGTGTGCAGCACAAGCTACAGGAAGAATGCAGGAATGAATGCCATGAAACAGCACCGTGTAAAATCTGTGCTGCTTCTGGCAGCTGAGACAACTTGGTTAAAACTACCTGGCAGCTCTGCAGTAGATGGCAAACAGCCTGTTGGAAAAGGAGAAAGCAGGGGGGAAAAAAGCACCAGGAAGGAATGGTCAGAAGTCTGAATAAACCCACATAAACTTGAGTCTGTATTCAATGACCAGGATATGCAGTCGCAGATACTTTCATCCTCAGTTGCATTGCAGGAACTGTCTAGTCCACAAAACTCTGTGTCAGTCCAGTAATCTCACAGTTACACAACTTAGAATGTCCTACAGAATCATATGTGAAAGGAGACATGTACTGCCCATGACCTCTGCTCAGTGATGTCCAGGTTGACAGTCACAGATTTATACTCTATGAACATTTGGATGCTCTGAAGCAACCAGTGGAGTATATCACAACATGCATTTTAGTGAGTTACAACCCATGACTTGTCAGTATTTTGGGATGGTAACAATTTCTAATGGAAAATCATCCAATCCCATTCTTTTCAATTGTAGCTTTTGTTGTTTCAAGTTTTTTTAATTAAAAGAATGTGTAAGGATGAGTTTACTGGGTTAAAATTACAACAGGATGTTCTGTCTAAAGCAGTGGCTGAACTTTTACAAAAGACAAATGGGAACCAAAGTTTTAAGAAACATCCACCCAGCAGATCTTTGCCCTGGAATAGGGCAGTCTGTACATCCAAGGACATTCCTTGGGATCTATTTTGACCCTTAGGTTTCCTCAACTTGGCAGAATTGTTTTGCAGAGGTAGCCAGGGAATGTTTAAAGGCACTGAATGCATCAGATGTGGTTTGGTATAAAAGGAAAAGGAATAGCAGTGACAACAGGGAAGGAGGGATAGACTGCTCTTCTGTATATTTTACCTGATGCTGCATGGTACTATGGAGAGCTCACCTAAACACAGCTATGGCATTGTTCACTGGGAAGATTTTGATTTGCCTTTGGAGGCAGGTGAACTTGGATGATGGGATGGGGTGCAAATTGTGATTTCTTCTGGTGTTTTGCAGACAAGAAGTAGATCAGAGTGAATAACAGTAGTTATTTACTTACTTCTGAGCACTAGCAGTTTGCATTGCTAAAGCAAGGAAAACATGTCCAGTATATTTGTATCTGACCATTACACTTCAGGCAGTGTGTAGCAGAGCTATTTTCTCTCACTCTGGAAATGCAGTTTGGATTCCTAAGGAACTGTATTCACTTTTGTTCCCAGTTTCCTAGCATAAATTTAGGAACTGCCAAAGTAGTAAGTATTACATCTCTGTGGATAATTTTGTCAGGAAAAATGAGATAAAGTCTTACTTAGAGCATTTAAGTAGCTGCTCAACTAATGGCTTGATGAGCTGCAGTAGTAACTATTAAATACGCAGCTCTCACTTTTAAATACTTCAACTAAAGCCCTTTCATGTTTCTGAAACCTTCAAGCTAGATGGGAATCTTAAGTTAAACTCAAAAAGAGTTGAATGAAAGAAATCTTTGCCTGGTTAAAGGTATAATCACTGGTATTACACTGTCTTTTCAATTTTTAATGGAGATTAACAGTTGAGAAGATACATCACTGGCAGGAGGAAAGTGTACTGATTTCCTCATGTCTTCACTCATCCCCAGAGCAGAGAAGTACAAGAGTTGCCAAGAATCTCATTTGCTCTTTGATTTCTAGCTTTACAGAACAGAAAGGTATCTAGCTGAGAATGACACTGAAAATCTGCAATTAATAGGGCAAACAGAAAAGCATTATTATGAACCTGTCCACAAGCACAAACAAAAGGCACAACGATGTTTCCCAGTCTTTGTACCTGGAAATTAAAAATAACATTTCAGAAAGTGGATTGAACCTTATAAATCTTAAATACCATCACTTGGAAATACTGCAGTTCTGATAAGTCAATTCAGCAAAGATGTGTAATGTGATTTGAATATGTAGAAAGGAGTTTAGTGAGTAATTTCAGTGCATTGCTAGAAAGGAATAAAAGAACTGAAGTACAAATTGATCTATTTTTCTAAAACAAAATTCAGTAAGTTATCTCTCCAGCACAGCAAATGTGAAAACACTAATAAAGAAAAACATTTTCCAGGAGAGACTCACAGCACTCTCTGAGAAACACATCCATCAATGCATCTGTGTAGGAAACCTGGCAACTCCATCTCCCCTTTTCTGTATAGACACTACAGCTGTCCTATTCCATTATTGTCAGGAGTACAAAGGTAAAGTTTTTCCCTGACCATTTTTATTTGACAGTGAAAAAGCTTTATTTTGCTTCAAGAAATCAGAAAAAACCTGAGTACTTTGAAACTATGTTCTTGCCAGATCTCCCGATATGCACAGATGGCAATTTAAATAGTCTCATTAGTTAAAATCAGGAGGAACAAAGCATCTCAGAGCTGTCTGTGTGAAAAGCTATTAAAAACAGGGTCTGAAGTGATTTCTGAAGAAGAGGCAAATGCCTCTGCCAGCTGCAGAAATTCAGAGAAGAGGGAAGTTTGAAATCCCCTCCCTTTACACACAATCTCTACAACTCCTTATCAGTATGTATTGGATGACTGGCTGAGAGACAATATTTCCACAGAGGGAAGCAAAATCCTGAGCTGCTGTTATGGAATGAGTATTGAAAGACAGAGTGCAGAAAGCAGCTGGAGTCAAACAGAGAGAGGAAATGTTTGTTGTAAAAGAAAGTAGAAGAATGAAAATAATGAAAGACTGAAAGATAAATACCAAAGACCAGGATAAAAAGTCTGTTAGGGAGAGAACCTAAAGAAGTGCAGAGGAGCACAACGAATGAACTATTGAGGTCTTTGCCTCTCATCTCTATGATTGTTATCTCTGTATTTTTATTTTGGCAGAGAATCTGATATCAATCTCTCACCCCTAAGCTTTTCTGGTTTCTCACCTGTCCACAGCGATCGCTGTCATGGAGTAGATGCTGGCGAAGACAGCTGTGATTGGGAAGAAGTTGTGGAAGCGGCAGTACGCCTCTCCAAAGTACCACTCACTGTGCAGCGCATAGATGAAGTTGATGAGAGTATTGAAAGCAGCCATGGAGGCATCAGAGAAGGCCAGATTCACCAGGAAGTAATTTGTCACGGTCCTCATGCGCTTGTGAGCCAGGATAATCCAGATGACAATAAGATTTCCAAAAACGGCCACTGCCACCACACCACCGTAAGCCAGAGACCACAGGGCAATGCGCCAAGAAGGTTGTACAAACTGATTGGAGAAGTTGCCTGCTGAGGAGGCTACAGGGGCAGAAGCATTTGCAGCTGGTGCTTCCAGAGCCTGTCCCCAGGGATCGCCTGCTTCAGCAAGGCTCTCATTCCACCTGCTGCTCATGCTCATGTTCCACTTGGCTGTGGGGACCGAAGTCATCTTGGGTGCTCCCCTCCTTTCTTCCAGGAATGATGTGCCTCTCCCACCTCCCTCTCCCAACCCTCCAAAATCCCCACCAGCAGATAAGAAGAGAGAAGGAAGGAAAGAGAAAGTAAGGCAGCACAGCAGGTACTGGGAAGGAGAGTTGTGTCAGAAAAAAATCTTTGGCTATGCTGTTCAAACTGTTAGAAATGCTCTAACAGACACGTCAGGAGAGCTACCTCGGAGTAGAACAGCATCCTGTTTCTCTGTACAGCCTCTTGCTTTTGATTTTGCTCACGGAGAAGGAGACTGGGAGCCAAGGCACATTTTATAGGCTTGTGAGTTCCCAGCGTCACGAAGGGAGTGGAGCGCTAAGCTCCATCGGCTGGTAAGCTAACACCTCTCTCCCTCCGCTCTCCCTCCCCTTTTATTTCATTCGTTGCCAGCAGCAGGCACTTTAAGGAGCTGTGGAGAGCATCACAGGGAAAATGAATTCTCATCTCGTTTATGTTGAGAGATTTGTTTTATATTGTCTTTCTTTTATATTGTGCTTCCTTTTTTAAATAGTCTTTTTGCCCTGTATTTGCAGGGCTAATCAGTTGGCTTAGCTGAAAATCCCAGGACTGAGGCTGCCTTTTTTTATTAAAGCTCTTTCCAGATGAATTTATTCCAGATCAATTCAGATCTGCTTTTTTGCTGCTGTCTTTTCATTTTTCACACACTTTCCTTTAAACCAATCTTCTACCTACATATTTAGAACAGTGACTCTTTCAGACAAATACATCCTGTTGCTCTCTAATTTCACTTTTCATTCTGTAATATGTAATTGATACCAAGAAACATTTATAAAGCCATTTGCATGTTCAGCAGATACTGATTTTTACTGGAACAGTATGCAGTCCTAAACATTGGTGTCTCTACTTATGGGCAAAGTATTAGGGGTTTGTTTTCTTTATATCTTTGAAAAAAATATTTTAGTTCTTTTTCCTGATTTGCATTTATTTCACCCTTAGTACTATTATTATTTTGAGCAATCAATATTTTTATATGCAGTGATTTCTATAATAGAAAAGGGTAAATGAGGAAATTTAACACCCGATGTTTTCACATCCCAAATCAGTTTTCTTGTTAATATGTTAACAACAGCTGGCATTAGGAATACGTGTTTTATGCAAGAGTTGATTGCAAGGGACTTCAACTAACAAACCTTCGTAATTCAATAGGCTGCAGTCTTAAGGGATAAGATGTGTTTTAGTGCCAATCTTTCATGTTTCAACAATTTAGAGCTACTACTTGTCATCAGCAGAGATTTCAATTGTATCACAGCAGTGGGAGCTATTCAACATCCCTATCAGCAATGACACATTCAGTACTTTTTAAACAAAAGCTTCAAACAAAAATCAAATACTCCTGTGTACCACTTCCTTCCTGATGTATTTACCCAGTGGAAGCAGTGCCTGCACTTTAATTGTTGGGTCTTTACTGCAGTTTTAATTTGAATGACTGTAATTGTGGCTGTTTCTATATGAGCTTTCATCCTGATGCCAGCCTAAGCAGCTGCCCACCTCAGGCTTAGAGGCTTTGCTGAAAACCACAGAAGCTCTGCTGTGAATCACCTGGTGCTACAGCATATCTAGACCCACTCATGCACTGCAGATGCTTGTAATAGATAAGTCACTGGAGTTAATCCCACATTTCCATTTTGAATTCTAAATGTTCCACTTGCCTCTTCTTTCTTCCTCTCCCTACAGGTGAGCCTGAAGAAAGGCATGGCAGAAAATCTCTGTGAGTTTGAGAGACAAAAAAATTCAACTGGTGGTTCGAAAGAGTGAGGAAAACAGTGGACTGACTATAGCACAGAGCTGGACATTCAACTTTTGACTCCTGCAGCCTCAGTCCAGATTTTTGTATGTCTATAAGCCAGAGAGTACAAACCCAGCCCTGTGCCCTGTACCTTTCCACCTTTATGCCCAAACTAGGAACTCCAGACTTTATCCTTTTACTAAGCTGATGTGTTTTTCACATTCACACACCAGTTGCACAAGTGTCCCACATGCTTCTGTTGCTTCGATCCAGCTCTCCCAACCTCAGCTCTATTATTCCTTTTCCTTCATTTCAGCAGAGACACAGGTACCTTATTTCTTGCGCACAATACTGATAAGTGTGCAGCAAAGTGCAAACATACAGGAGCAGAGTCCTGTAGAGCACTGTGGTAACTTCCCCTGTATAGGAACATAAAGGATCTGTGTTTAACTGCTTGCTGTAGTTCCTGGAGTCACATTCTGGTCACGTGTGTAAATTCTGTCTCAGGTTTCCCTGAAAAATGTGCACTGTGCAGTAGTGCTGCAAACTAGGGGCTGGATTTTGAGTTTGAGAGCCAAAGTCTAATTTCTTGTTCTGGAATGAAGCTTGTTCTAGCTTTGTCTTGAAAAATTGCCTGCCATTGCATGCCAGGTGTTCAGAAGAGACTATTCCCATGTGTCTTTCCCTAATCATCTACAGTGCTCCCAGGGGAATATGTTCTCAATGCATTCCTAGTCACAATTCGAGAAGACAGTACAAGGCAACACCTTATTCTAGCAGAGCTATGGGTAAACTGAATCCTTGGGACTTTAAACACAAATCAGGAAACTTTTTGTAGTCCGTGTTTGTAGTCCAACACAGGAGTGCCAGCTTTGCAGTGTAGAAGTCAAAGTGTCATTGATTCTGTCTTCCTCTTCAGGGGTACCCTGAGGAAAAAAAACATCCCTGTAGGGAAATTTTTATACACTATATTCTTCCCCATCCCCTCTCCCCCATACATGAGAAGAAAAACTGTGGGGTACCATCAGCATAAAGGACAACCTATATTTTTTATTAGTCATTTGCTCAGTAAGGTGGATGTTACTGGCCTGCAGCATGTATCTGAAACTGGCAGAAGAGATGGCTGGGTATCTGGAGTTGTTTTGTTTTGAGAAGTGGAAAACTGAACAGCACAGGACAAATGTTGGGCAGCAGGATCAGTCTCCTGTGGGGAGTGTTTATGACTCCTTTTGGAGATGACTGTAAAAATTTGCTAGAATAAATTCTCTGTGTTCTGGCTTTCATTCTTACTGAAACTCAGAGAAGCAATTTGGTACAGTCAATTGGAGCAAAACCAGATTCTTCTACATCCAGAGGGCTACAGCAAAAAAATAGGGTTATCTGCCTTGCTAACATTTTACTTAACTAAATAAGTAAAGATGTTAGGCAGCTAGTCATTAACTGGATTATCTATAGAGGAAATTCACTTATATAGTGATGTCAGCTGTGCTTCTCCATCAAAATTTGTATTGATTACACACTTACTGATTGAAGTTTAGTCAGCTGCAGGCCATCAGCATTGAGCTTCTCAAAAAAGTTCCACAGCAACTTTGGTGAAAACATTTGTATTAATAACTTCTGAGTAGCATAATCTGCCTGACTGGGATGCACCTTATGCAAAGGAGTAGTACAAAAGACAAGGATCTGTGTTTTTTCTCAGTCTCTTGTAGACAACAGAGAGTAACTGTGCTGGTGTTTTCTTCCAGAACTGTTACAGGTATGTGATTTGTTATGTTAACTTTTGGCCATTCCAGTTTATGCGTTATTTGCAGTGGGAATGTTTAATTTTCCACTCTGTAAGACTACTCAATTTTAGAGTGACTTTTTTCTGGTCATCTGCTAACTGCTATTTGCTGATGGTCATTTGCTCTGTTTTTCCACTGATTGTTACTTTGTGCCTGTGTAAAAGGACGTTGTACTTTTAAACTGTGGTTAAACTTACCACTATTAGCAGCTCCCCATTCCCAGCTTCACAGAAACACTAGGAAATGTAAAAGAAATATCCCAAGTGTGAACAGAAAAGTAGCTGTGTTTCTCTCTACTTCTTCCTTTGTATTATATAGTTTGAAGCTATTTTTTCACAGTTCCAGCTTAGCTGGCTCCTACTCAGCCAGAGTGGAAGTTAAGCTCCTGTCTTAGCATCTTGACTAGAAGGTAGATTTAGAAGTTATTCTTTTCTTAGCTATTTATGAGATTATGATTTAATTTTCTACACATCTTCTGGTATACTTGAAGTTTTTGTTGGAAGCTGTTCTTCCACTACATTTTTCTGTGTGCTATGGGAATGGACAGAGAATATTATCATTATTGCAAAAGCAGGGATTTGTGGTAAAATGGCAGGCTGCGTAGTATCTGTATTTAGCATAAGTGATAACTGCATCATTAAGGTGTTTCACAAGGCCTGTCCTCTGTCCTTTCTTTTGTATATAGAACAGAGAGCATTGTGAAATCTGCTTTTGGTTTTGGATTTGTTGCTTGGTTAGGCTTAGCCTAATAACCTCTTTCCCTTCCTCCTTCCTCCAGTGCCCAGCTGGAAGAAATGATCCTTCAGCAGGAGTTTTTTTTATTCTTCAGCTTTGATAGCTCCTGTTCATCAGTCAGTCATGAAAAGGTTTAGCTAGGGCAGCAGAATTTATGCAATTTAAGGATGCTCAGCACTGTCCTATTTATCATGGCTGTGTGTTTGCATTGTGCTGCTGTCATGACAGTGCCAAACTACCTAGATTTTGAACAGTTTGCTTTTATTTGTGTGGCTTAAAACACAGCTGGAAAACTCAGTTTGAACTTGGTTTCTAATAATTGTTTATGAATGCAAAAGTCTTATTCCTGTCACCAAGTGCAAATGACTCAGTAGGATATTTAGCAGCTTCACAAGCATGCAAGTAAGGATTTGCAGCAAAAGGGAAGACCAAAACCAGAAATATGCTATGTGGCTCTTCATCACAGCTAGAGGGGGCAGAAGGGTGGGGAAAATCAGAGCCAAAGAACTGATTAGAGACAAGTTTTCTTCTGGACTATGATGCTGAGATGCAACTTCACTATTTTTAGAATAAAGTAAAACTCAGTGTGTCTAGAGATGAGATATGAGAAACAAACAGTAAATAGAAATTAAGACTTTTGAATTTCAGATATTCACAAATTACTTTGTATGAGAAAACATTTTTCTTCAATGAAAGATTTCTTCAGCCACTGAGAGTTTGATCCTCTTATCCTCCTGAAAGGCTAAATATATGTGTTTTCCATTGTCATCAGCATAGGTTATCCCTCTTTTCTTTAGCTGCTACATGTAGGACATGACTGAAGGTGCTAAATTGCTGGCATGGTGAAGTGGCTGTGCCAAAATGTAATTTGTAGGGCACAGTTGTTCTGTAAAAAGTATTTCTTATTCATTTGCTTTCCCGGTCAGCTGGGGCTTTGAGGGGAAAATACGTTATACAAAGTGTGATACTAGCAATTTTTTGGAAGAAATTAAGTGGATTGATTTAAGTGGCTCTTCTACCTGACAGCAGTTTAACTGGAGAGGAGGTAAAGGCAAAGTGAAATGGACCATGGTATAATAAACATTTTCTTGGGTTACTGTGATTAGTTTTCTTTCCTATTATGGTTTTCCTGCTATTATTGTTTTCCTCTTTACATTCTTTGTGACAGTCCTTGACACAAATTAGTGGGGAACCTTCAATGATACTTTTTTCCCCTAACTGCCATACATTCTTTATCTTCTCTAGTGGGGGACAATTTATTCGCAATTGTAAATCCAGGCGCCTCTTCCTTTTTGTCTTTCTCCACCCTCTCAAGTGCCTGCCTAATGCCATAGGTGAGATCAATTAGCAACTGAATTCTGTGTGTGCACTGAATACATGTTTCTCCATATTCTTATCTTCTTTTAAATGGCTTTAATAACTTTTTAAAGAGTTATATTTAACAACAGAATTACACATAAGCCAGAATGTGTTCGGTGGGACCTTGCAGGTTCAGAACTTACAGCCTTGAAATTAATGGGTAGCTGCTGTAGCCACCCGAAATTCCTGTGGGCCTCTTTGAAGTCAATCGAAAAGACACCTTCTGGCAAAACCATTTCTCTGTCTCCTCCTAAGGGGCTCTTTCCAGCAGTTTGTTTCCTTAGAGACATCCAAATTAAGGGGAATTTTAGTGGTGACTTTTCTGACTCTTGAAACTACTTACTTATATTATATACATATATTGCGTATAATAAATTTACATACATATTCTTACATAATAAAATGCGTATTTTAAGGTGTGGAGCAAGTTAAAAATGTGTGAATGGAGCCACAATAATTCAGTGCTGAGTAAAATCAGAAAATAAGATTTTCTGATAGCTTTACCCATGTTATTTTTAGAGCATCAATGACACATCTGTGTTTCACTGTTACCTGAAAAGTAAAACAGATAAGCTTTTTGACTAGGTTTTTTAATAACAAGAGATATTATTTTATCATTGTGGTAGCAAGAGGATATTCTATTTTTTTTCTCTAATAGAAATAGTTGGTTGTTCTTTGTTGTATAAGGAAAAAAGGTATAACTTTACACATGATGTTACTATCTTCTTGTGACTTCTGACCAAAAATTATGTTCCATTCTAAGTGCTAGAGCAGGATTAGAGGAAAGTGAATTTTGTAATTGCTTGTGTAGGCATATGATAATTTAGAAAAGCTATATCTGCCAATGTTTAATAAGAGGGAACCTTTGGTAACATAGCAAACTTTTGTCTTGAAATATATGTATTTTGCATGGGAAGTAGAAGATAAAATGAAAATATTCTCAGTTAGTCTCTCAAATGTGCAAAACCACTTGTGTTTTCCTGTTCTACATTTTGTAACCTGATTTGTGCCCTGCCTTTTTTAGAATCCATTTTTTTCATCTGAGATACAAGTGGAAAGGAGATCTGAACTTGGCTTTTCCACATCCTAAACCATTGTTGTAGCCTAAATGTTGACAATGCCTTGTCATATCTTGGGCATTTGCCTGTGTGACTGTCAGTGGAAAAGAAACAACTGTCAAAGGTGATGCACAAGGATTATGGTATTCTTATAACATTTTATCACACACCTTCTATTACTAAATTATAGAGTTTCTTAAGCCAAAAGTTCTGCTACTCAGTTGGTGTTCTGCAAAATAATTCATTTATTTGTCCAAAATCCCACATGAATCACCTATGTACACTTTTATGGGGCCTATTATTAAAATGATCATGTCTTAAGAACTAGTATTTTTTACTGAAAGTTTATCTGTTGCAAAATGCACCTTTTTTTCTTCTCCCTAATATTCAGTTCTGTTTCTCTGTTGTGTGACCTTTCTTCTTCCTTTGGAATTCGAATGAAAGGAAAAGCAACTACTGCCATATCAATGAAATTCAATTTGTGGCTTCAAGAAGTCATTCAGTCAGTCTCTCGCACCTTTTCTGCAAACCATTGCACTATCTTATTTCTGCTATGACATATATTTACAAAGGAGTTCCTATTAATTCGATTTTCTATATTCATGTTGAAAGAGATTATTTAAGTGAGAACAAGAGTTCAAGCGACCTAACCTTTCTCAATAATTCAGCAAGTTCCAGAGGTATTGTACGACAAGAGAAAGGAAGGCAATTAATTTTCTGAGGTGAAATGACTTAGGCTAATTTATTTTTTTGTGGATATGACATATATCACTAGATGAGTTTTGAACGAGCAGTAGCAAAGAGGGAGGGAGAGGCATGAAAGCAAAATGTAGTAACTAAATATAATTTGCAAAGAATGCATCTTATTAATTTGGCTTCAAGCATTAGCATTTAAATTTGGTGACTAATAACTTTTGAACATCGTAGAAGGTACTTAGATTTTTATCATCGTGTTCTTTTAAAATAATTTTTATTGATTCTCAAATAACAAGCCGCTTCTGATCCTCAGTGCTGGGTTTGAAACAAGAAATCTTTTATGTGGAAATGATAAAAAACCCAGTAGATAGCTCTGCTACTGCTTTCCTGATCCCAGAGTCAAGGCAGTGGATTGACAGTGTGTCTACACCCATAATGTGTCATCATGTTAGCAGTGATGGTATTTGGTCCTCTGGAGATTTTTCTAACCATATTAATCTGGCAACAACATGGTTCTCTTTAAAGAATACCATTCATTTAGGGTTGGCAGCAGGTAGCAGTATCTTGCTAAAAATGCCTTCTAGCCTTACTGGATTTCTTTTAAAACAAAGATGAACAACCTTTCCTGTCTAGGTAAAAAGCAAAGGAAAGGGCTCACAGCCTGAATGTTTCACACAAGTGCACACCCCTGTTCAAAGGCATGAATACAGACAAGGATGTTTCAAAGATAATTTCTGTGTCTTATGATTGAATATATTTGACTCCAACAAGTGACAAATGAAAATGAGTTCTATGGAATTATGAACTTACAAACTAAGCCTCACTGTAAAAAAAAAAAAAAAAACAGATGCAACTGCCCTTGCCTGATGCAATGGCTCTTATAAGAGAGTAGCTGATAGAAAGACTGTAAAACGAGGTTAGGGAACTGGAAATCGAAGAAATTAAAATGTGAGTCTTCCTTACCTTTCCTGAGACAGACAGAAAAAAGAAATCGATTAAATCTCTTACATTCCCTTCAGGCTATTGTCTGAAAATAATTTGTTCTCATGTAGCAAGCACTGGGGATTGAAGCTATTTTGTAAATATTTTGCTCTTTTAAAACCAGATGGTGGGTGTTGATAAAGTGTTTGTTGTCTCCCTAAATTGTTCAGATAATCTAATTTTATCGAGTATAATTTGTAGTGGTAGGAATTATGTGCAGAGGTCGCATTTGTAGGCTGAAGAAACAAATTTCTTATGTCTGACTTCATGCATTCAGAGTGTTATCTAATGGATTTATTTCCAGATTTATCTGGTGGAGAAAGGGCCCTCCATCTCTCCTGCTGTAGAACACACATTTTCTTTTATGGATGATACAGATAGGAAAGTCTTGGGCTGGTACACAAATTCCAGCATTGCCCTAATGAAAAACTGGTGTCTTAGAAAGGTGAACTGATGTTCCCTGCTGCAAAGCAGTGTTTTTCCTTCACGTTCTCCGTCCTTATTGAATTAGTGTGTGTGATGCCCAAGAAGGAAAAGCAAGGGGCAATTGGAGTCTGAACCTGTGGAAGTAGACAATGACAGCTACTAAAACCAATTTACATTCACTACAAAAGGAGAGAAAACTGGAGAGAAGGAATCCGAAGAAAGGGACTAAAGGGTAAAAGAAAAATCACTAAAGAGTACAGATAAATGGGTAATTGGAAAGAAAACATTTGCTGCTTTTGTCTGTGGTTATATTAAGGCTTGTATAATGATTAAATTTGACAGGCATCCATAGTGATGGATGCAGCTTTATCTGTCAACACAGAGCAGCCTTGTTTAGACCTCTGGCTTTCAGCAGCAGAATTTTATTCATCCTCCATTACCACAGACTCCAGATGCTTCTCATGTCTCCAGACTTCAAATGAAAGCATTTGACTTGCAGACTGTGGAAATTGTTTCTTTTGTGAAATACAGCAAAGCATTTTGTGTGAGAGTGAGGTTTTTAGTGTTTGGTTTTTATTTTTTTTTAAATCTAAACTTTTGTAAATTTCCACTTGGGGAAAAAAATCTCAAGCTCTATTGATATTGATATTTTTGTCTTGATTCAGGACCACAGTACATATTGGAATTTCTCATGGCTCTACACAGGAGGCTGTTTTTTTGCATACTATACAGCTTGTGGCATCTCTTTACCGGCAGCCCAAATTCATAATGTCAGGAAATTGTGTTTTGATAATATGGGCATAAAATGGTCTGTTTCACTTAAGGATTTTCTTTATCCAGTTACAACTCCCTCACCACAACTACAATCTGCAGCATTTTTTCACTGCTGTCACCTCTTGTTTGAAAAGAGCAAACAGTTCTTATTGTAAAGCAAAGTGCAACCTGGCATTCCAGGTTTATATGACTGACAAGTTCATATTGATATGCTAATCAATGTATGTTGTCACCTTTGTGCAGAGCTCTTTCCAGTCAGAATGGCTCTTTGTCCCACAGGCTTTGATTTTTTGCAAGATGCTTTGCTAATGCAATTAATCATCTAATCCAGGAAATCATGTCCCAGCACAGAAAACTGACATCATCTTTTCTGCTGTATAAACTCTGCATCTTTTGTCTATGGTGGAATCATAGATACTCTAGATACATCTACGATTGTAAATTGTTACCAGCCCTAGCTTCAAATCCTATGCAAAGGTGCTACTAAATATATATATATATCTCCATATATATATATATATATATAAGCTTTTCTATCTTTACCACTGACTTCACTGAGCAATTGGTCTAGTGGAAATCTCTTTTTCATTCCTATGATGTTAAGTCTTGTAAAGCACATGTATCCAAAAGTTCTGATTCTAAGAACTATATATAGCATTTTCTAGTTGGCACAGAACATAGAATAGTAGATTTAGAGATAAAACCCTTCAAATTTTAAAAGAAAGGAAGCTCAGTGAAGTAGGTTACTCTCCTGAATTTCTGGTGCAATGAAAATATTATTTAACAGCCACTGAGGGTTTCAAATAGAGTGATGCTGCTGCTGGTTTTTTTATCCAATAAAAGAGGCCTCAATAGTTCCAGGTAAGTACAGGAAGACTCTTGAAAGGTGGGCTTCTGGGTGAAAAGCTGGCCACCAGGTCTTTTCCAGTACAAAGATGGATGAAGCCGAACCCTCTACACGACTATGATCAGCTGTAGCTCTCTATATCAGAGATATAAAGAACTGAAGAAGTGTATTCTGGTCTTTCCCCCAGTGTGCCATTCAACTTTTTGTTCTGTGGTGCCCTGGGAACTTATGGATGAGATCAGATTTAGGGTACCATTCTTAAAAGGCATGATGAGACCTAGCAAAAATGGGTTTATTTATACTTTTGTTAGATCCAAAAGTAAATAATACCCTGCCCCCAAAAGGTGTTCCATCTTGTGTCTTAAATTTGTGGCCTGATAATTTCTTTGGACTCTCCCTAATATTGTTCTTTATAAGACTCAATAAATAGCTATTCTCTATTTTCTCCAAACCTGTTAAGATGTATTAGATGTGTTTCTCATGCAAGCAGAGGATTTATAATATTTTTAAACCTTCCTAAGTGTAAACTACACCTTAAGTCTCATTTCTGTTAAACATTGTTGCCTTTCTCAGCAAATCTTGTAGTTACCTGTGTCTATTTTTCGGAATGGTTACAGTTGCATTATATATTAATAGAGCAGTATAATTGTGTTTTGTTCTTTATACCATTTCTGGTAGTTAATATGAAGATTTAATATGTGAATTAACATGAATAGATAATATGTGAATTTTGGTTGCTATAAGCTAGTGCTTTCTAGGAGTCAAGCAGCCATTTAAAGCCTAACAGGGTGAGCCCATAGCCACAGGGAAAAGCTCTTTATTCCATGAAAGTTGTTACTGACTCTTTTGGTAGTAAAGGCTCTTTCTATACATGCTGTGTTGTTATTTACAGGATTTAAAATTTCTTTCATTAAAATAATATAAGAAAAAGTCTGGCAGAAGGCAAATTGAAGAATTGCAAACATACTCTGAGAAACCAGAAGGCAAATGAGAAGAATTTTCACTGGACCACTTCTGCCTTCCAAGATCAGAATCTTAACATCTGGATTCTTGGTATAATTGTTCTTGTGTTCGGAATTGCAAAGGATGAGTGGCCAGAGAGAGAGGATAGGAGTTTGGCTGTAGAAATCTTTGAAGCAGCCATCCCTTGGGAGAAGACATAGATTAGGATAAGTGAGACACAAGAATTGCCCTGGTAGAAGAAAGCTGGAGCACCTGTCAATTAATTTCTTTTAGAATTATCTACGTATCAGCTAATGAATAGGAAAGGGCAGGTTTTTGTTGTATGATGGATTGGTCATTTATAACTGAGGCAGTAACATGACTTTACCTGTTTGTATTTTCTTGGATTATTAAGAGAAAATTAAGGCATTCCTGTAGGATTTTAAAAAGAGAAAAAGAAACATCAATAGATTGTCAAAACCTGTAGAAAAATATTGCCCCTTATTACATGCTACCAGATTTTACAATGTATAAAAATAAGATGATTTCTTCTAAGTCCTGTAAGATTTTTCTAGTTGGGATGAATTTTTAAATTAGATTATTAGTAGGCTTTAGCTAGAGATTTTAGCAGTGCCTTTCAGAATTATGGGAAGCCCAAAATGTAGAAGAAAACGAATGAATAATCATAGAATGGCTTGGGTTGGAAGGGATCTTAAAGGTCATCCAGTACCAACCACCATGGGCAGGGACACCTTCTACTTGACCAGGCTTCCCAAAGCCTCATCCAGCCTGGCCTTGAACACTGCCAGGGATGGGGTATCTGCAGCTTTTCTGGGCAACCTGTTCCGGTTCTTCATCACCCTCACATTAGAAGGTTTCTTCCTAATAGCCAGTCTAAATCTACCCTCTTAGTTTGAAGGCTTTCCCTCTTACTCTATCACTACGTGCTCTTGTTAGAAGTCTCTCTTGAGCTTTCCCTTAAGCCCCTTTTAAGTACTTGAAGGCTGCTATAATGTATCCTTGGAGCCTTCTCCAGGCTGAACAACCCCACGTCTCAGCCTTCTGTTGATAGTTTAAAGTTTCTGGAAGATGATCATAGTAAGTAAAATTCATTATTCCTCTATAAAGAGTATGCTTTTTGGTAGATGTAAAGCAAGCAACAGCTTTAAGTAATAAGTCTCCAAAACTGGTAGGACTATGGATTAGAAATGGATAAATGTACCCTTTATTTGGCAAAATTACCATAGGAAAAAAAAAGAATCAGAAGATACAGTTAGTCCCTCATTAATCATGACTTATGACATCACAAGTGGTGTTTCCTACCAGGGCTCAGTATGTGGGCCAGTCTTCTTTAATATCTTTATGGACAAACTGGATGAGGGGATTGAGTGCACCCCAACCTGGTTTGCAGACAACACCAAGTTAAGTGGCAGTGCTGATCTGCCGGAGGGTAGGAACCTCTGCAGAGGGATCTGGACGGGCTGGATCGATGGGCTGAGACCAACGGAGTGAGGCTGAACAAGGCCAAGTGCCGAGTCCTGGCCTTGGGCCACAACTCCAGGCAGTGCTACAGGCTGGGGCAGAGAGGCAGGGAAGCTGCCCAGTGGAAAAGGGCCTGGGGCTGCTGGTCAGCAGTGGCTGAACATGACCAGCTGTGCCCAGGTGGCCCAGAAGGCCATTGGCATCCTGGCCTGTGTCTGTTGCCAGAAGGACCAGGAGGCCACATTTCAAATGCTGTGTTCAGTTCTGAGCCCCTCACTACAAGAAGGACACTGAGGTGCTGGAGTGTCCAGAGAAGGGCAATGGAGGTGGGGAAGGGTCTGGAGCCCAAGTCCTGTGAGGAGTGGCTGAGGGAGCTGGGGGTGTTCAGCCTGAAGAAAAGGAGGCTCAGGCAGAGGGAACCTTAACATTCTACAACTGCCTGAAAGAGGCTCTAGATAGGTGGGGATCATTATCTTCTCCCAATTAACAAGCAATTTGACAAGAAGACATGGCCTCAACTTGAACAAGGGGAGGTTTAGGTTCGATATTAAGAAAAATTTCTTCAAGCATTGGAACAGGTTGCCCAGGGAAGTGGTGGAATTGCTAATTGCTAACCCTGGAGGTATTTGCAAGATGGGTAGATATAGCACTCAGAGACATGGCTTAGTGGTGACTTAATGGTGCTGGGTTAAGGACTTGATATTAGAGGTATTTTCCAATGTTATGATTCTATGATAATCAGGCTGGTTGATTAATTTCATCTTCTAATTTGCTTTATATCTGAAAAAGAAAATCTGTGCCAGAAACACCTTGACTGCATAACTGTTATTCTCTGGGATAAGAATCTAAGAATTACACTGACAAGAGAAAACTGAAGACAGTCTAAATGACAAGGGGAAAAACTAGCATTTGCTTCTGAAGGGTAGGAGGCTGTTTACATTTATGTCTGTCACACCTAATTCTTAAAGGTCAGTACAGTTTCTTTTTAAGAAAACAATCAATTAAGTAATACAGCAATAAGACATCAAACACTGTAAAAAATATATACTGTCATTGAAGAAGAATGCTGACATTTTGCAAGAGATGTTGGAGGAGTCAATGGAAAACACTGAAGAGAGGAAATTATGTATTTTCAAACATTAATAAGAGTTAGTGATATTTTCAGGAGAGTGACAGTATTTGCTGTTCAGTAATGACATTAATTTCAGGCATTTGGGTCTGAATTTTGATTTAGAGCAGCTGAAGTGAAACCTTTACCAGCCCAGTTAGTCCAGTGGAAGCTAAAAAAACTTCATAAGGGACTGCTGAAGAGCTCTTTTTTGTATATGAGCCTGGAATTAATAAAATCATTAGCAGTTGTTCAGATAATCTCAAAAGCATCTAAATTGATGGTACAGGATCTTCTTGGAAGAGAGTACTGTATTTTTGGTGATGAAATGTAAGTAAGCCTCTGGCCACCACCAAGCCTTAATAATAGTCAACATGTTATTAAATGTTCATCAAGCTATTTATTCTCTTTTGTAAACGCTGGCAATATTTTTTTTTCTCAAAATATGAGTATTTTGAAAATAGCTGCCTGAGAGCAGTGAGAAACATAGAGCAGAAACATCTTGTTTTGTTGCTAATAAAATTTACCATGGTGTCTAATTGGCTGCACTGGAGATGTACAGGCCATCTAGGACAGCAGCATTCAGAATGAAGAACAGCCACTTTCACCCATTGCTTGTCCTTTGATGTTGTTTAAATGCAAAGACCCTAGTTTATTGGAAGATTTTTTTGAAAAGGTCTAAGACAGACTGTGTTTTAAATGGTGCACTTCTGCAGCTGAAGTAGAAAAATAAACTTGTAAACAGTAATTCACAGTATTTATCTGAATGATTTTCTGGCAGAGATTTATGTTAGAAGTATGTGAAAGTCAAAGCATGAGAAAAGGTTAAAGAAAATACCTCTAGGTTGTGTTCTTCAGGCATTTATCTAATAGTTTCTTCCTCTGGATGCTTGTTTTGTAAAATAAATGACTAATGTTTATAAAGCTTTCTGGAAAATATGAATATAAACAGTGTGCAAGTGCTCGCTGTTATTGCTACACATGAATCATTGTTTTAACAACAGCAATGACTTGTCTCAGGTATGGACCCAATTCATCTCACACTGGGTTTGATAGGATGCATTTCCTCTAGGCTAATGAGGAGGCCCAAGTAGTTGACTTTTTCATGTCATTTAGGGAGGAAAAACAATACTTTTCCCTAACATTTTCATTATATAGAGAGACTAATAGGAATCCTGCGAATTTTTTCTTCATGCGTAATATCTGTTCCTGTAAGTATTAATTGTTCAAATGGTACAAATAATATTGTTGTCTTGAAAAAACAGCTGAAAGCCCAGACTTTATAGTACAGAGGAAAAGCTTAAGAGTGACAATGTCTGCTCAAAGGGAAATTCATCAGCCAGTTCACATTGTTGTTTCAGAGTACTGAAATAGTAGTTTTGACAGCCATCACTTCTTGACAGAGAGTGAATAGAAACCTCTGAAATTTAGGACTTTTGGTTACACTTTCTTACCTATTTCCATTTTCAGTTTTGCTTAAAGGGTAGCTGCATCACCCTATTTCTTAGGTGTTCCTGTTGTGAGAAATACTTGCTACTATGGAAACTTACTCTAACAGAGCTTTGTTTCTTGTCTCTTCTACCAGCTGTTGTAATAGTACAGAACAGACTGTAACACAAAGCCATCTTAAGCATCATGTCTTAAGAAAATTTTAATACATGCTGGAAATGAGTGAGAGAAAATGGATCACTGAAGAAATATTTAAGGAAAATGACATTAACAAAGAGAAAAATACTAAGTTCTTAAATCATCCATTTTACTTACACTGCTCAGGGTAGTTATTGATAGTGTAAGCTCAGTTGGACATTACTTGTATAGAGTTTGTTTGTTTACAATTTCCTTTCACCAATTTCTTCTGCTGTCTTTTCATTTGACTTTGTTCCCTGATTTCAAGACTTCAATGACTATAATTTTGGAAAGTGTGGGTCCTTTTCACTGCCCCTCATTTCATTACAATCCATTTGGTTGTAGTCACTCCATTTCCAAATTTTCTTTTTTCAAAATTTTCCTGTATCTTTCAAATACAGGATATCACAGGATCAAATGGGAGCTGCATTTCTGTCACCACAGATACATAATTAGGGAGGAATAGAGGGCACTGCAGAAAAGCAATGAGTCAAACTATTGGACAGAAAAAATAGTATTTAGTAACTAATGCAAATGAAGTCATGCTGAACTGCCAACTATGGCAACCATATGTAGCTGTATAAATTATTAACAAAATTTCCTGATTTGAAGATAGAGTTGAAGAATGATTTATGAAGCTCTTTTTCGTCAAGGAGATGAAGTGATGGTAGCTGTTCACCTTGTTTCTGCCATGCTATGATAATAAGTTATCAAACACATTGTTAGAATTGACCCTTATTTCAGCACCAAAGATGATCACTTGTGTTTAGTTCATTGGGTGGAGATCTGTGCAAACACAACTTACACAACTACTTGCAAAAATTTGTGTAAGACTTGTTTAGAGAAACACAACTAACAACAAATTCCGAGGCAGGATTTGGAAACTTGGAATGAAAGTGGAACCAACAATAAAATACCTTTTTATAATTTAAGAAATAAACAGAATTTAAATTAATTTCCATCCCCATCATTGTTGGCCAATGGAAACAATACAGTGTGTTGCTGTTACAGCTGAAGTGACAGATTTTTCACAGCTTTCATTCCTTGAGTTGACTGGCTGAGAAGCTGCCAGTAAATAAGAACTTGAAAAAGGAACAGGGGAACTTGGAGCACAGCACAAGACAACTGTCAGTGCTGCTAAGGAGTTAAAGATTCACAGCCTGGAGATTAATTCAGAGGTGCTACCTTATGTGTCCTGCTTAACCCTTGGCACCAATCCACACTCTACACCACAGCCTTGTGAGCAGCTATAAGGATGGATGGATGGATGGAAGATGGTTGTGAGGGATAAGTGAAAAGAAAAATAGCTGCAATCAATGGTCTTCTGATTCCTGAGTGCCCTACTAAGCTCTTGAGAGTACTCTGTTATTATAAGACCTAGTTTCTTTTCTGTTCAGTACCATTTTTCATGTAGTTCCTTTGGAATGAACTACAGCAGAATAACTTTCTGTTAATTTGCATCCAGCTCTTATTCTGGCAAAGATCAGGATGAGTTTTGCTGCTTTTTTCAGCTGAAGCCTTGATTGGTCCTTAGCTCTGCTCTGGAGATAAGAAATAGTAATGGCTCCAATTGAAAAGGGTGAGCAATGTAAGAGCGGCCAGGAAAGTAAATGGGCATCAGCTGAACAAGAAGAGGGACAAGAGTATAAACAATCCACATTAAGCAAGAATGTAAGAGTAGAATGGCCCCAGATTTGTTGACTAGGCAGAGCTGGGAGCCCAGTGTAGTACTGAAAACTTTGCCATTTGCAGTTATTTCTCTTTGACCCTTTTCTCTATCTATGCTCAGTATAAAAGTTGGACTACCAAAAAGAAAAAATTAACACTATTCCTGATGTATTCTGTTACAAGAGTTACATCAGCATCATCTCTTTATGTGTCTTGATTTCCTTTCAAAGGAGAGCATGGAGGCTCTATTGTAACAGTTCCTAGAATAGAGTGTGATGTGCACTGTACCGCCATGCCTGCTGCAGGCAAAAGTCCTTCTCTGCATGAACTAAGTGCTCATATGCACCAGCTGGTTTTGTCTGATGGCTACACAGTGCTTACATTTTTGTCTCTTAAAGGGAAAAACTAAGTGAAATTTAAATATAAACTGAATCTATTCTTATTCTACACATTCTGGTGCAAATATCGCACCAGAAGTGTCTCCTTTCTGGTGTTGAGCCCTTTCTGTTCAGTTTACTTCGTAATATCTTGTCATTCTATTTATGGTGATTAGTTATGATTTTTTGTCTTAAAAAAACCTGAATGTACATTTTTCCTGAATGGGAACATTTTTATTTTCCATTCAGCGTGCATCTGAATTCAGTTTATCCCTTCTTACTTTTTGGGTGCTGTAAAAGTTTGGTTGGTCTCTTAATTTATGTCTGCATCTACATCTCAGTTTTATTTATGCATTTTGAAGATTCAAATGCAATAGATGGTGAGCTTTTTAAAGTGAATGTATCTGGTAGTTTCTCCAGTGCTTTGATATTGAACTGACTAGATTTAGAATTAGTTTCAGTAACAAAAGGTACTGCATTTGTGGTGCTCTTTATACTAGTAAAGATGAGGTGGTTATTTCATCTGCTTCTCCAGTTGGGAAGACTAGAAGACTCCTACTGTAACTGATTCAAAATTACTGCCAGGGTGATTTTGAAGATTTCTTGAGCATTTCCATAACACTATTGCAGAGGTCAACAAAAGCAGCTACGTGATACAAATATCATTTGCATCAAATGTGGTTAAAAATACAAATAGGATTTGTGGTTAAAAATAAAAATAGGTCTAGAAAGTTCTTAATAAGAGCAGGGAGTGCATAAAAGTAATTCTAAGAGCTGTAAGTAGGGAGTGTGTGGAATTGTGTCTCTGTAAGAATTATAGAACTACTTTATAACATCAGAAAAATAACCTTTTCTACTTGGATCTACAACCCAAAATGTTATCCTGAGGGCTAGTGTATGACAAACAATGTTTCTAATTCCTAATTCTGTAACAGAATTTATGCCTTTCAGTCAGTCTCATTGCTGTTAATGTTGATCGTGTACTAGCCAGCTGGCTGAGTCCTCATTTACACAGTGTGCAATTGCTGTGAAATCCTGTATCCTGCTGGGAGATGTAGTGAATTGAACCTGTCTCCAGCTTCCTAAAAGTCTGGATCACGATGCTGCTCTGGACTTCCACTCTTTTGTTGAAACTGGGCCAGTGTCCACTAAAGGACTGAAGAAAAAGCAAAACTGGAACAGAGTGGGCTTGTGGCCCAGAGATAAGAGCACTTGTTTGAATGATCTCTGTCAGACTCTGCAGTGCTCATCTCTGTATTTCATTCAATGCTCAATTTAATATGTATCACAGAAAGAAATGTTGCTTGGGATGGGAGAGGTTGTAATGCAACAGGCTAGTGACTTAGTATGTGTTGGGGTCATGAAAGAGAATGGGCAGCCATGGACATAAAAGATACATATTTTGGTAGTTGGAGAATATGCCTTTTGAAGCATTTGCTCCCTAAGACTGGAACATGATTGAGGAGGAAGGAAAACATGTGATAAGATTTGATAAAACATCTAATTACATGCATATTTCTGTGCAAAACTGAGGACTGATGTTGTAGAAAGTGATGTGGATGCACAGAAAACTATGCAATGTTCATGGAAGATGTACCTCGTTTCTTCTGACATCTTCTTGTTCTTGTGCCTCATGTGTGTTCTCAACAAATTACTGTGCATGTTCAGTGCATTGAAGGCAAAAAGGATTTTAACAAATTCATAAATTCCCTTTCATAAATGACACTGCTCACCTTGTATTTGCCATGCTGCCTTACATGGGAGAACTAGTTTGTTGTTAGAACTGACTTCCTTTTAAATCAAGATAGTTTATATCTTGTTTTATTCTGTGTAATCCCAACTGCAGACAGTAATTCTTTGTATGTGACCATTGAGAGGAGTAAGTCTTTTCCACCCTTGACAACCCCTGAAAGACTAGCAGCAATTTCTGACATTTCATGCATTTTCAGGTATTTAGGTTTAATAACAGATTTTAAACAAAAAGATATATTTTTTAAAAGAAATTAGTTTGTGTTAGAATAGGAAGGAAAAAATGAGTGCCATTACTCCGTAATCCTTTCTTCCCCCCTGCTTCTGGCCTGGTCTGTAGCAGCACTAGGGATTTTTCTTCCTTTTAAGTAAGCATACAAGTGAACCCTTGCAAGTGTCAAGACTGAAACATTTCATACACAGAATAATTCCTCCAAAGGTGTCACTTGCTGACGAGCTCAAAACATATTTACATGGTTGTTCCTGAAGTAAACTAACACCACCACCTTCAACAGAGTGCAAAAAAGGTTTTTTACAAAGAAATGTTTGGCCTTACCTGGAGTTCAAATAATCTACAATTTCAATTCAATCATCACTCCGTGACATTAATACTAACTACATATTTGTGCCTTTAAGACTTCAAGAACCAAAACAATCTTTGGATCTAAAACTGACCTGATATAAGGGGAGAAAATGACAGGTGCCCCAGAGAAACTGTGAAAGAATGAAATTTTGATGTTTGATGTTTGTACTTGCTTTGAGTATTCTCCCACACTTTCTGTCTATAGCTATGTGCATTGCTGTTCTGAGATTTAACAACAACAAATGTAGTTAGGATGATATGGCATTAATTTGTGGAAAGAAACATCAATTTAAAATTGGACAAAGAAAAGGATAAGTGAAAATTAATTAAGATGCTGACACTTACTAGTGTCTGAAGCAAATGAAATTAAGTAAAAGATACTTTGATGTTTTAGCTGGGAGGAAGAAGTGCTAATAATCTTTACTTGAGTAATTACAGCAATAGAAAATTCCTGCTGTGATCAGTATTTATTAGATGTTAATATTTTGGTAATACTCCATATTGCTGTTAAAATCTAATTGGTGGTACTTTTATAAATACAACCAAAAGCATGTTCAAAGGGTGGTGTTAACTGATGTTTCCTAATGAGCCATTTACAAGATTTTTTTGCTTTCTAAGTATGCTTCAGCCTTTTGTTGTTCCTTGTAACGCTTCCAAAAAACCTGCCTAAATTCTTATTGGCACTAGTCACTGTTTTTCTTTTTTTCTTCCTAATAACCAGTAGGCCAGATGGAAGAGTTGTGATTAACTGGTCTGTTCTTTTCAGAGTATCTCAAATGACTGAGTTCTACCCGGGAATTCATTCAAGAAAGGAGATGAGCTCCCTCCAAGCAGATAGGACCATATGTTTTTGAAACATATTCAGTTTCACTCCATTAACTCCAAGTCCAACTACACCCTCTGGTAACCTACTACAATTATTTATTCCCTTGACCACTCCTATTGGTGGTCTCATTACCTAGGTGTACCCTCACAAAAAAGTCTGTTCCTATCTTCCAATCAGGATTGCAATTTGTGGTGTCTTCTACCAACAGTCATCTGTGAGATTGTTTAGTTCACAACATCCCTCTTGATGTCCCTCCTTTTGTCCTTGCTTTTGTTCCCTGCCTGATCAAACTGTTCCTCTTTCATTGCCATTCTCCAGATCTATGCACAGTTGTTCAAACGTTTTAGTAACTTTAGCCCTTTCAAACTGAAATCCTTGATTCTTCCCTGACCTGTAGCCTGATTTCCATCTGTCCAATTGCCTCTTCTACTTGTATGGCTCATTTGCATGTTGCTTCCTATATGAGAAATGAGAACTTTCTTCTCAGATCTTGTATCATCAGTCTCGATAATTTGATGCAGCCAGGAGTAACACCTGAAAAGTTCTGGGACAATATTTGGATGCATTTGTTGTCAAATTCAGTCAAGTGCTTAAGAAGCATGTGGGCCCTGTGACCCTGAGGAGCTGTAACAAGCCACAAATACCGCTGAATTTCAAGGCATTGTTCTGCATTATGACATGCTGGAGATTTTTAGTAGCTAGCTTAGGCAAAATGACGTATTTTCCAAAGCCAAATCTTCTGCAGAAGATTTGAAAATTTCCCCTGTGAGCCCTGCAACTCTCAAAATCAATATGAAAGTTACTATGAAACTAATATAACTTTGCTAGTGAGAACACAGAATTGTTTAGGTTGGAAAAGAACTCTTAGATAATAAAACCAACCCTATAACCAGACCTTCCAGATTCACCACTAAACCATGTCCCTAAGCACCATATCTGCATATCTCCTATATGCCCCTTCAGATTTTTTCTGGATTAAAAAAAAAATGAGGAAAAATTTGCTTATTACTTGAAATAACAAGAATATCAATTTTCTGTGAGGAGTCTTGACCTGCTGTCTTGGCAGATCTCCTGTGACTGGGCTATTTCTTCACTTAGGTAGCTCACTAAGCAAAGACCATTTTTCATTACCTTAGTTCTATTTTAAAATTAGACTTTGAAGTTCAAATCCCTTAGAAGGGGAAAAGAATATTTTTGGGCATTTTTGCAAGTAGATGCAGGGGTTTGGAAAGAACAACTAGTGCTTTATAATAATTTCAGATCACACGTCAGACCATATATAGATTTAAAAAAAGATTTAAAAAAAATCTGTATGAATTTAATGTATAACCTTATTGTAGAGATCACTTCATCCACATCTGTGTTAATCACTGACTACAAACTGAGTGTATTACAGTGGGATTAGCAGCTATTTCCCAAACATATTGCTTTTTCTGTAACACTGAACTCAATCATGCCTTCTTTTCCATCAACACTGAGTAAGTAGAGACAATAGAGTCCCATGTGAAAGACTAAGAGCTACGAGATCTAGGAAACATTCACTTCATTTTGAGAAATTAAGTGCTTTTTCTGCAATGTAAGAAAAGTGACCTGAACTCCACATCACAGCTGTTCACAAATTCAAAGAGAATAAGGCCATTTTGCATAAAAATTAATTGTGCAGCAGGTATTTCACCATGACCTCAAAATCCTTGCACTTCTTCTGCCTCCCAGTGTCCTAAAAGGCTAGAGTTAGAGCTACAGAATTGGGTCAGAGCTAGGAGGTTAGTGCACAGGAACACATCTTAGGAGTTTCAAGGGGTAGGGGGCTTGCTTTAGGGATTAGTGAAAAGAATTGGATTGAGGGAGTAATGTAGAGTGCAGGGTCAGAGAGAAGAGTTGAAGCCTAGCTGAAGTGATCTGCAATCACCATCTCACCCTACTGCCATGATGACTCAAATCTCCAGGATTCTTTTTCTCATACACTGAATCATCAATTTGATGTTCTGAAGGGACCTGAGGACTTCTGAGCTATCAACAGTGAGTGGAACCTTTTTACACAAAATTCCTTATAGATAAAATTCTCTTCTGTCTGAAGGTAGGAGGAGGTTTTATACGACCAGGTACAAATGAAGAAACCAGGTATTGGAAGACAGAGGAATCTGGTAAATGGGATCAAAACTGACAAGAAAACGAGGTGATTTATGAGTAGCATTGGGTTCCCTTCCACTAAACAGGTTGTCTGAGTCAATCTGCCAGGAAAGAAGAGGACTCAGATGAATGGACATCAGGCAGCTGGTGTGTGTCTGATCCAAAAGTGCAAGAATCAGATGGTTGATCCTAGGAGAGGAAGGGAAGGACTAGATATCTATGTACAATAGAGATGAGAAAGGGGAAGGAGTAGCTGATAACTTTATTACAATTACAAGAGAATTTTAAAGCACTGTCATAAATGGGTTCAAAGCCATATGGGTCACCTACTGTGGTTCAGTTCTGTTGTGCATCAGTTTACTTGTTAGGACATAAATGGAAAATTGCAATTCATTTGTAATTGATGCTTAAAGCTGTTAGTCATTAGTATATATTGATTCAACTAAAGCAGCTTTAAGGCAGGAATGATACCCTACCCTCCACAGAAGTGTGGTATTGATTTTCAGTGTGTTTTAGCTGAAGAATATAACAGGATATGTCTAACAGTTCTTCTGCAAACTAGAAGTAACCATTGTATTGCATCTTTTTATAAATAGGATTATACCTTGCCAATAGAAATTCTACCGCTTCTTGATAAAAATATAAAAGATGGAGAGAAGGTAGGGATAAAAAAATTCACTGCTTGGAATTATATTGAATTTCCTATAAAATCTTAGCTGGAACTGAGTATGAACTAGCTTGAATAAGGCCACAGTAATAAGCTACCCAGAACAGTTAATGTAACAGGCAACAAGGAACATCAGTCTGTCTGGAAATTAGTATTAGGAACAGTTTTATTAAATGTGTCCTTATGTAAGCTCTCAGAGAGGGTATTGATAATAGTTTAATGAAATCTGGAGGTAATACTGAAATTATCAAAGAGATGCTCACAGTAGTTGATGCAGATAATAAAATGTTCATTTTAGGAAAATAGAAATTTATAAGAAAATAAAAAGGTGAATGTTGGCAAAAACAACGAAAAGAAGAGTTAATTTATGCAGCTGAGGAGGATCTCAGCAATGCCTTACAAAAACTCACACGAGTGGGAAGAGACTCACATGAAAAGTGGTTCTAACAGCAGAGATCTCAGGTGACAGAAATGTGGTAGAAAATAATGATGGCTTATAGTGATGCTGCAAAGATAACCCACTCAAAGCTGGCTTGCCATCCAGCAGCATCTAAGGTAGAGAACTCTTCTGAGTAAGGCACTGATGTGAGAACTCAGAACAATTTATTATCAGAGAAGCAACAAAACAGGCATTTCAAAGACTCTGGGAACCAGCCTGTGCCACTCCATTCTGTGCTGGTAAATTCAAGAATGCATAAAATAGGGGTGAATTTTGGCAAAAAAAAAAAAAAAGCTGTCAGGATTGCTCTCCATAGCTACTCTAATACTGATGTACGTGTATTTAAATTGCTTATGGCAGGTTGAAAATAGACAAAGAAAAAAATACTATATACAGAGCTAAGCTATGTAATTCCTTGCCACAGACTATTGCAGATACTAAAAGCTTTCTGGTGTTCAGAACTGACTGGAAGAATAGAAGCAAAAATTATCTAGGCTACTAAAACAAAAGATGTCAACTGTGGTCAGGAAATTTTAGAATAAAGAACTAAAAGTTAGGTGTCAATTCTTGGGAAATATATTCCTCATTTTCTTTCTACTTTTCCCTTGGAATACTCTACTGATGTTATTGAGTATAGCATACTGACCTAGATAGACCTTTTATTTTATGGTTGGTTCCATTTTCTCACTATATCTTTTTAAACCTAGAGCTGTACTTTCTTTAAACCCTGTAAGTGATCCTCACCATTGCAAATCTTCTCTTAACCTCCCCGGGCTCATAGATGTGGTTACTGAGTCCATGTGGTCCATAAAGCAATGAGACACCAGTTTTTCACTAAATGGTCTCATTTAAAAGGAAGACATTTTCTAGGAAGAAAGAGACTATGAATAAGCAAAAATAGCCTTGCTTTAATGTGCATTTTGTGGCAACAATTGGGCAAAAATGTATTCTAATGTGTCATGCGTCCCTTCCTTGCAAGTTTCTATTTTCCTATCCTCATGATCTCTTGAAAATTTACATAGAATGATGTACTGGAACTAACTCTAGGAATTATTTAACTTATAAAAAAGCTCCTGGTTTATAGGCCCTTAATATTGCTTGAGGAATAGTATGCTTTATTTTGAATAAAATAGCATAGCTGTGATGAATGCCTATGAATTCTTGTCATGCAAAGAACAAACATTCTGCTTTCTGGATGAATTTAAAAGCATCTGACGTAGACAACTTCCTAGGAAAACGAATTTCTTTTTAGTCCTGTGGTACAGCACAAGTGTCATTTAATCTGTGGCAGAAGAATTGCACAGACAGTACTTACTTTGTTGCAGTTCATAAGCTTATTTTTCATCAATTCCATCTGTATTGCTACAGTGAGAAAAGCTTGTGGCATTATGTCCCCAGGACTTTCAAAACAAAAAATAAAGCTGCTAAACTTCAGGCTTACTCTGGTGATCCTTCCTGAAATGGTGTGAAATATTATTGTATGTGATCTTACCAGTGACCTGCCTTCTGGTTTCTTAATATAATATGATCTTCATTTACAAAAATTAACTGAGCTAAAGTGAGCTGAACTGAACAGTTAGTGATGACTCAACTCAGAGAAATGGCACACTCAGTGGTGCAAATGATAGACTGTAAGTTTTATGTTAACATTTCATGTCCTTTGTGTATTTTCTCAAATTTCTTAGCCTAAACTGTTGTGTGTTTGCAAAGCTTCTGTTTCTTTCTGAAATGGAAAGAATGAAAAGGCTTTTCATAAGGCCTGGATAAAAAGGGCTGTGATGTGCTGTATTTTCATTGATAATCAGACTGAATTTCCTGGAAAGAAATATATTGCTGAAACAGTGATTGCCTCAGTATACTTTTGGTTTAAGAGATAAGTTTTATTCACTAATTTTTAATAGCTTAGTGGTAGGATTACTTCCAGAATCATCAGAAAAAACCCTGTATTCTCCTTTTATATGATACTCTGCAATTAAATTTAAGTGAAATACAGAATGAAGTATGTGTACAGAAAAGTAATGAATGCTAGTGTCAGGCATAAAAGAATATGTTTTTAAAATTCAGTCCAGGAGTGAGAGGGTTGAAAGAGTTGAGGGTGAAAATATTCTTTGTTTGCTGTAGAGAGCATTTGATTAGGGTATACCTCACTTTCCAGTTAGTGGATAAAAAACATTTCTATTCAGGTAGGGAGGGAAGTTTTCACACAGACGAACAAAAATCTGCTGTTAATCAGAGAAAGAGCAGAGGTTTAGAGGGATCAATATTCTGATGTGGCATTCCACACTCCCACCTCCTTATTGCTGTGTACTGGAGCAGAGATCGTGACAGTCCAATCCTTTGAAACACTGCAAAAATGAGTCTCTACAGTCAGGTATTTCAAACACAGATTGGGTGTAGTGGAAAGGGGGAGAAATGTTTCTCTAATGGAGCCCGAATACCTAAAGAGATCTCAAGTGTTCACTGAAGATCTGTGGGGAGACTGGAATAAAATCCCTACAGACCCATTTGAGTTTTCAAGGATAATCCGCTCAGCTCAGACAACCAAGAGATCCCCCTGAGCGTGGTGGGTACGTTCTGCCTGTAGCTCTTCAATCTAGTCAGTAGCAGTAGTCAGCAGAGAATATGCTCAGTAGTGAGTTGTACATGTCATAGAAAATTGCTGGTGATAAGAAAACACACTTAGGCTGTCAAAAGCTGAGCTGTCAGAGGAAATGATTCTTTCCATTCCTTGTCAGACTCTATCCTCTCTGCCTTGCCAAGGTAACTGCTTTGAATGCCTGCTGTGAGAGACCCAGGAGGCAGGTCCTGCTGAGTACAGAGGAATGGACTCCTCAGTGTGGAGTGAACTGTGCCCTGCTCCTGCAGGGAAGCTTGTGCACTGATTTGCAAAAGGATGGAGCACAGAGAAAAGTTGAATATGCAAGAAGGAAAATGAGGACTGTCTAGTTCCTTTGTGCTTATGAACAAATATAATCTCAAGCATTTTCCTTCACCACTGGTCTCAGGATGATAACTCCATGAATGGACAATCATGGAAATTTAACAATGGATGGTCACCTGCCGTTCATAAATGTTTGTTCTGTCTGTGCTGAAAAGTTACAATTTACCCTGCATGGCAGGGAAAGACACTGTCCAGCCCTGAAGGTGCTGCAAGGTCCAGTGTTTGCTTAATCAGAAAATTTTATTTGAGCAAACCATCGAGGGTAACGCCTTAGGGATACTTCCAGCGAAAGGACATGGGGTGCTAGTGAAATTGTGCCTGATTTCCTCTGAGCTCACCATCTTAACTAAGGATCCTGTGCTGCAATATGGATAGGACCTCCTCACTCCATGTGTCTGGGATACAAAGACCATTTAAGTACCATGGGAATGAAAGGAAGAGCAAAAGGCTAGGAATTTTATGGCTGGAGAAGGGAAAACAGAAGGGAAAGATGATAAGAATGCATGGAAAACATGAAGAGGGAATGATTACTTTAGGGTTTGTCATTAAACTATTAGTTTTTCTTCCAAGAAATCAGGGTAATAAAACAAAATTAGAAAGAAATAGATTAAAAGAAGCAGAGAAATTTCTTCGTGCCTCACATAGTGAAACTGGGGAGCTCTGTTGCAATGTTTTATAAAGACCAGTGTTTACATGGATGCAGAAAAGCAACTAGAAAGCTTCATAGATGAAAAAGAGCTGTTGATCTGTTATCAAGAGCTGATAAATCACAAAGATATTACCTCAAACCCCAGAATTTATGAATGCAGTTCACTAGATGATCTTTCATGTCCCTTCCAACCCAAGTCTTTCCATGACTGTAGGAATTTCTTGCACCACAGATCACTTGTGACAAGATGACTCTATGGGCAAGGATAAATACCTTTGTTTTCTTACAGTCTTTCTTAGTAATTTGCTGTTGCCCACTGTCAGAACAGTTGGATGTTGAGTGAGGCTGTCACTGTGCAAGCCAAGCCCTTCCCCTGATAAGGTTTCTTACATGGTGAACCCAGATCTCTAAACTATAACGAATGTAATGAGAATATTCACTGTACTTTCTGTGACCTTTGACATGGCTGTTGCTGTAGTTCTGCTCTGGCATGTCTGTGGTACTGCAGCCCCTTAGCTCATGTGTGAGCATTAAGAGAGGAGATGTGAACTTTAGCAAGGAGGGAGTGAAAACAAAATTATGGGACTACTAGTGCATGAAGTCATCTCTGCACTTACTGACATTTTGCAAGGTCAATAAGCATACTGCTGCTTAAACAGAAAGCTCAGCTGTTGCTTTTTTCCTCTGGTTTGACTTTATTCACATGTGTCAAGATTCTAGAAAGCTGCCAGTAAAATTTCTGTCTAAAGCCTCCAAGGTTGGCATCTTCTGTTTTTAGATAGATAAATACTTTGATGAACTTTTAATTCAATATATTTATTAGACATGCAGTGTCCTAAGTAGAAAAGTAATAAACCAGCTTTCCAGCTAATCATTGGAGCAATCTGATTTTGATTTCTGCTGTATTGATTGCTACTTTTCTTCCTATTAGAAAAAATTTCTTACCATCTATGCCTTAGCAGTTGATACTCTAGGTGTTACATTTCTTCTAAACTTGACTACGTTGCAATGCTGAGAGCACTTGCTAGGTTTGAATTAGGAAGTTTTTCCTTCTGTTTTCATTTCCATGCAAAGGAGCAGGAAATTGTTTAATTTGAAACTGCCTTGCATATGTTTATATCAAGTAAAGATACATTCCTTGAATGAACATGTAATTAGTTTACTCAGATGAACATTTGTCACAAATTTTGGTCATGCCTATGATCTCTAAACAGGTTATCTTACCCCTCTCCTTTTTCTATTACCTTCTATAAAATGTATGTCACAGTCCATTTCTGACAGTTCTGTGCAATCATGCCTGGAGTATGAAACCCATCTGCAGGGTTGGGTTGCTACAAAAGTAGCTGGAACAGTGAAAAAAGGAAGAGAAGCCAAGATCTCTGCATTTGATTTCCACTAATGCCAGAGGCCATTTGTGCTTTGCACATACAGAGCACTTAATGACACCATTTTTCAGATATATGTAACTCTTCCCTCTTTTTTTCATTTATAATGTAGATACAAATTTTGTAATTTTCTCAAGAAATCAATGTTAAAATTGAGATTAAATTATTTCCATTTTCCCCCCCGCTTTCATATATAGTGTTGTTAAGAAGATTTCAGTTATTCATCACTATTCATCTCCATCAGAAAATGAAAGAGTACTCAGGGAGAGACAGTTGTTTAACTAAAGTCAGGTTTATATTTTGTCCCAGGAGAATTCTCCGGCTATCTTGGACCTGCAGATGTAAACAGTTATTAAAATGCTGCACACATTTCAATAATACAGTTAACCTTGGTATTAGGCATGAAGTAAAACATACTGTAACATGAATAAATAATAATAAAATCACCTAGGAGTTCTCTTTTCTGCACACACCTTTTATTTGCTTCTTAAAGTAGAAGCTGCTGTTGCAAGTACATTCTGTTTACCTGCTCGTGTATATTCATGTTATTGCTCAAAGTAAGAGAACTCCTTTTAAATGCTTTTTCTTACTGTGCTGGCAGTCTCTAGCATCTGCACTTCAAGTCTGAAAAAGAGAATTTAAGGGTGAATTAAACAAAGTTTAACATGGTCTAATCAAAGTTGTGCTCTCTTCTCTTGCCAGCTGCCAGAAGTAGACTGCAGTGATTTCTAACAATGCCTGTGTACCTTCCAAACATTTCAGATAAATGGAATTATAATATTATTTCAGTATACTGGTCTCCAGTAGGTATCCCTTAGCTTAAAATTGAGTCCATCACAGAGTTATTGGAAGGAGCAAATATCCTGTCTGCTTGATATTCTGAACTATTTTTATAACAATTTTTTATATCAGTGAGGATCTTGAGGACTGAAGTTTAGCAGGTGTTCTGATTGATTCCATTATGTTATTGTGCTCAAATCTTACATTCCTAAAATAGTCACAGAAGATTTGAGTGGAATTTTGAATGTTGTAAATGTTTTCTATTTGACACACTGACAAGTTTACAGGACTCCCTGCAGGGTCTGAACTAATTTTATATAATTACAAAGATGTATTTAACTGATTGTGTCTAATTAACACCAGAAGATATGACTGGAGCTTTTATAATACTGAATTCATGTAAGCTACTTTATTATTTTGGAATGAATCTAAACCAACTTAATCCATCTGCTGTATCTCTAGATCAACTGGATACTAAAAAGAAGTAATCTCTTGGTTGCATGTTGTTTTACATGAACCACTGTTCTTTAAAACATGAAACTAGCACAATTGTGCTATAATCTACACTGAAAATTAGATTTTATTTTAACAACTTACAGGATGATGTCCTGTATTCTACATCCAATGAGGGGAATTAATTTTAAATGTTTATAGGATTTTCATTTCCTAAAAGGAAAAAAATTAAAACACCCTGAAATATTTCTGCTGTCGAAACATTTTATAGAATCACAGAATCGTTTAGGTTGGAAGGGACCTCAAAGATTGTCCAGTTCCAACCTTAACTTTATCCAATTCAAACAGAAATTATGTATGTCTAGTTCCTAAACAGAAGTAGAAGTAAAACTTTAGTCATTAACTTAGTTATTAAAACTGAATTTCATAGTAAGTTAATGAATTGTTTCTGTGCAGTGCCTGCTAATGATCTTGTGAAATACACAATAGAAAATACGTGGGCAAATACAGCTGGGCTCATGCTGGAGAGGGGCTCACCTTCTTATAATTTTGAGATGTAAAATGTTTATGCAAACATTGTAACCCACATTGACCTGAAAGTACTTTACCAGTCATGCATAAACACTCTGGTCAGTCCTTTCCAGCTGCTTGCAAACTGGAGGCAAACTGTACAGAATGCCGTATTAAGACTTTTTGTCCTCATGAGCTCTGCAGTGCAATTCACCCATGTAACAGCAAACAGACAACCTAGGGAGGGGGATAAGGGAGTTTAGCAGGAAAACGAAACTTGGAGACATTTGATCCTGGCTGGTTTTGTTTCTTCTGGTGGTTTCTTCATGCTTTTCCTTTATGTCTGGTTGGAAAATGGGACACAGCACAGAATGACTGATGAGATTCTGTGTGGTAGGAGTAAAAGAAGTGATATGATCAGAGCCTTAAGCCGCTCTTACCTGGTTCTTAACACTTTAAGATAGTGATATCTTGAGTTCTGTTAGTGATTCAGGAGCTAAACTTTATATTAATGCTTTCCTTACTTTTTCTCTGTGACCTATTAGGCATGAGTCATGTGGTGCCAGGTATCAATACCAATAGCCAATTTTCAATGAAAAATAAAACCATCACAGAGCTAGCTGGTAGTAGAAGTGTCTCAGGAATACTTGCTTAATGCAGGTCATGTAGCACAGGAGAGAGGAAGTACCTTACTGATGTGCAGCCTTGCATATGCATGGGTAAAAACCATATTGCCTGTTACAGAATAAGATGTAGACAGATACTCTGCTCATTTATGTAGCTGTGGCCAGCAAAGACAATCTCATTTGATTTCAGGTACCTGAAAGGTGGATTTCTACATCTAAGTTGGTCATCTAAGCTCGCTGTGCAGCCAAATCAGAGTTAGCACCTCCAGGCTGCTGTGCTTCAATGAAGCTGAATCATCCTCAAGAGAATCCTGTTGCTCCAGTCTGGTTCCAGAGAATTTTGATGAGCATCTTTGGAAATAGCTACAGTCAGGTGAGGACTTAATGAACTGAACTCAAATACATAGTTCTGTTTGTATTCCTCTGACAGAAGGGAATCTTCTGCCTCATTACTCAAGTTTGTAGCAGTGTCCTAGTCTTGAAATAACTCAGTCATGTGCATAATACTTAGACAATACCCAAGTTTTTTTTTCTTATTGTGGAACTTTAAATGTTGAATGCAGAGATGAACAGTAGCAAGATCTATTAGCAAGATTATGCATTCTAGGCAATATAGGAAGGTCTAGAATGTGAGAACAATTCTTCATTGAAAAAGTAGCATACCTTCCCATTTTTTTACTAACAACTCAAGTGATTTATTTACCATGTACCTGATTTAATTTTGAAAATAATAAAAGCATACCTCATTCTGAGACAACCAGACCATGTTCTTGCATTATTTTTTGAAAACAATATAATTTCAATTGTTTTAGTGATGAAAATAACTGAGAGAACCAAAACTTGAGGTGATTTTTTAATTAGGTGATTGTGCTATTAATCCTTCTTATTGCTTGCTTTGCCATTTTCATGTATTATTTATGTAAACATTCATAAATACTTGTGGACTGTTTTCATGTTGGCTATTTAAGTTGCTAGAAATGGTTTGCTTTAGTATTCTCTTCTTTCATTTTGCATCTGTAGCTGTAAACATGAAAGCTGCTTACAAAAAAAAGGAAGATTTATTTTCTGTATGATATAGCTTTAATTTGCAGGTACTTCTTTCTTTCCTCTTTCCCCTGTGTTGGTCCACTCTACCTTGTATAATGTAATCCATCTACTATTCTTTACCCTGGGAGGATTTTTTTTTTACATGTCATGCTGTTTCTAAACTAGATTTTGCTGCTTGTACTGATTTTTAAACATCTATATGTACAAAAGCAATAAATCTTTACTGTGGTTTACATGAGGGACTAAAGCATGGCCACAACCTTAGTCAAGAGGATCTGCTATTCCCATGCAAACTTACTTACACCTAGGCAGAGCAGGATTTATCAATGCCCAATGAAGGGAGAAGTTGAGTTCCACTGTTTTAGATGGTTTAGGAAATAATTAATTTCAGTGTAAGGCTGTCTAGAAAGGAGGGCTTCTGCACAACTGACATCATCTCAGAGAGAGAGCGCAGTCCAAAAACTTTCTGTGGAAAGATCTAAAAGATGCTATAACTGACTCATTTGCAAATGCCTTATTTGGTTCCCTCCTGGTTTGTTTTGCTTTGCTTTAAAATATTCAGGGCTGGTAGAAATTATTTTCTTGTCTGTAGTTGTTATATCTTCTTCTGTGACTTTCGTAATAATAATTGTGAATTAGAAAAGTCAGAGAGAAAAATATTGAAATATAATGTGCTGTTTCACGTTTCCTCAAGTCTGTAATTTTGTTAATTTGGGAAGAAAAACATTGGATTTAATCCAAATAGTTTTGTAAAGACAGAACTATTTTATCCTGTGTAGTTTTTGTCACACTTATCCTTGCACTGCTTTTAAATTGGTATGGATATGTTTCCGAATATAAAAGTTATTCTTTGCATTTATAATTTAATTTAACATGTCAGTCTCTGGGATAGGACTGAGAAATTGTGTGTGTGGGTGGACATGTAAGAAACACTCAGTTATTTTTCAGAATGTAAAAATTAATCTTTAGCACTAGGACATACTTTAGTAGATTAGAATTTTTTTAAGCATCTAATCTAACCCCTTGTGCAATCCAGGGCAAACTTTAAATTACAAGAGAAGTGCCCAGGGCTTTATCTAGTTGAGTTTTGAATGCAGTTTCTCTGGGCTGTAATTTAGAACCTGACCATCATTAGAGTGAATTTTGGTTTTCCATTTATGCAGGCAGTATTTCCCTTGCTTAAACTTTTGGCTGTTTCTCCTTGTCCTTTTCTTGTGAAGATATGTAATGTGCCAATCTTATCTCTTTTCAATAATATTGTCTCCTAATACAAATATACTTGTCAAATCCTGTTTCCTTCCTCACCACACGTGGTAAAACAGCTTTGAGATGTACTGCTTACAGAATAGTGGATGAGATAATATGACTAATGACTCCAGTGTTTTTTATTTATATGTGGAGTGCTGTATTTTCAGTGCTTATTTAATTGAAATTTGTTTAACATTACCAGTCAACTTTCTAAATCAATACGTTACACATTCCCCACTATATTTTCTTCCTTTAATGTCTAAAGTAAATGTCCTTTTAAAAAATGTACTCTATTAGATTTATGATATATAATGATTAGGGTGTTGTATGCTACTTTCCCCCCACTCTCACATGCTTTTATTTAGGGGTTATATTAAATTGTCTGTTGCAAAAACAGGAAGGCAAACACAAAAATTCTTGTGAGGTTTTGTGTGTGTGAAAGCAAACCCCAACTACACAACTGTTTGAACTGTTCTGAAAAGAAGTAAGGATTTAGCTCAGGATTTTCCTGTTTATTTTTTGGTACAAATTCTCTGAGGTCCAATTCTGCCCTGCAATTTTTTTCTAGAGAAGTTTAATTTGCAAGTAGCAAGAGATGAGGCTTCTCTGCAGCTTGTCTCTGCACTACCCATTCAATTAAAAAAACCTCAAATACACTCTAAATGTCTCAGACAGACAAGTCCAAACTGATCTCCAAGTCTCCTAACTATTCAGGAACAGCTGTAATCTTTTCAGTCCTCATCATAGTCTAGCCACATGAGTGGATTTTACCATAGTGTGGCTGGCTTACTTTAAATTGCTTTCACTTGTTTTCTTTGAGCTGAAAATTACTTATTCAACAAGTACGTTAGTGAGTGCAAGATATACCATTCCTAAAGAAAAAAGGGCTTTTACCATCCTTGCAAGGAATAGAAGAAGTAGCTTTACAGCTCCTCCTTGAGAGGCAACTTGGTTTTTTACATAAAGTAAAATTGCATAAGGATAAAAACATAGAAATGTAAAAAATAGAATTTTGCTTAACATCTTTAACCTCAGAAATACTGACAAAACCAGTGAGACCTATAACAATTGCTCCCCCAAGTACAAGAATGAGAACTTAAATTGCTGGGGAATGTTAGCATTTTTCTATAGTTGCCAAATATAAATGGGAATATAGTGGTGATAAAACAGTTTTTTATCTCATGGCAAATACGAAATATTACCAGTAAGTAATCATAGCCATTGTCATGTTTTGATGATGAAAAATAAGATTGTGTACTTTTTAGTTGCTCTTTGACATCCACCAAAACAGCTTAATTTTAACCACTTCCATAGGGAGAAAAATTAAAATATGAAAATGGGATTAAGTCACTATGGTTTATGTAACTATGAAGAAAAATGGACCACTGACTCACAGGAGCTTTGAAAAGCTGTCCCTGTTGCTGACTGGTGTCCCAATTAAAGATGTATTGTGTTCTTTGGTAGCTGCTTAAGCTTCTTTTATGTCTTGGCCCCCCATTATGAATCACAATATATTCACCCAATTTTTCAGTGTGTTTTCTAATAGTATTTGCAGGTCCCAAGCACAGGACACAGTAAAAAGGGTCACCTGCTTCACTGGGAAGCTGAAATGGATTCTACTCCCACTAAACTTGGTGAATGTTTGTGGCTAGCTTAGAGAGAACAGAGAGCTTGAGTGAGAATTTACCAGTCTAAATAAACAGCACAAGAGGAGAGGGAGCTTATCTCAAGGGTCTGGAGTTTTTTCCTTGTTTTGCTGTAACCTGTAGTGTTTCTTGCTTCATTTGCAGTCACCTGAAGCTTTTACTTTGAACAGAAGCTAAACCACATGCTTTAATTTTATTATTTTAGTTCATATATTTTATCGAATAAGGATTATAATCAGCATTGTTAGAACCTATAGAATTTCTAAGTTACATTGTTGGGATTATTATAATATTAATAGAAGAACTCTCAAAATCAACTCTTGAAATCTCTCAATTGCTGAATTCCTAATTCTAGTAGAATTCTAGTATTTTTTCATTAAGAAGACATCAGTAATAGTAGATTAATAATAGTAATGCTAGTGTATATGCAAATAAATTAAGTACTTATCAGCCAGGCAAGGCCTGTCATTGCTCCCTGGTAATCCTCACCTGAATGGTCTCCTCTGCCATCCCTCCTATTTGCAATTCCATTCACTAAATTAGTGTTGCACCTTGGTATTTCCTGGAGATATCCTCTTATCTGCCTGTTTTTCTCAGGAAAAGTTTCTCCCTCATGTTACATGAGAGTTACAAGGTGCTCCTCAGGCTCTGGGTAGTGGAAGGAGGAGGAGGTGGCCAAAGGGACAGGAAGAGAGTGGAGCGAGATGTTGCAGGAGCACTGGGCAAGAGGTAAATGGGATTGACCCTGCAGGCTACAGCTCCACCCAGAGCCACGTTTCATATGGGCTGTGCACAGAGGCGAGAGCTGCTGGTGTGGAACAGATCTATGGACAGGAACAAAAGTTCCTGCTTCCTAGGGTGATGCTGGATTCCTGCATGAACCTAGACACTCGTTCCCTTCACAGACAAAACGTGTTAAAACTACCTGCCCCTTCTCCTGCCACTGGGAGTGGATCTAAAAAGGCTATAGATGCTGAGCAGGTCTGTCCTCCCAGATGGAAAGCTAGCTCTCTCAACAAGCAGTTACAGAAGTTCAATAAATCCATCTTTACCTTCCTGTGACCATAAATCAGCAAACTGCTTCACCAAGTAGTCAGACATATTGCTGTGCTTCTATCTGTGAGAAAAATGGGACAAAGTATGTGTAGATTTGACTTCCTCTTTACAGAAAATAAATATGTACCATTCCCGCTTCTTTAGATAAGGATTTATGTAGGGATTGCAGGTCATTATCACCATTCTTTTAATATAGTTTAGATTAAAATCTTTGAAGGCAATATTTCCCCTCTGTGACAGTTACTGCATGATCTGATGGCAAAGCTTCCTAAATCAACAATGAAGTGACAAAAAGAACAAAAGCATTTGGCTTTCTGTTAGACTGCCCAAAGCAGTAAAATATTTAAAGGATTTGCTGTCTATTTATAGTGCCATTTATATTCACTAGTTTAGTAAGAAATGTAGCTGTCTCCAAGCAGTGCACAAGATAAATGACAATGGACTTTCTGCCTGCAACATCTCTTAGTGCCACCATCAGTACCTAATAACAAGTCAAAAACAATAAGAAGAGTAACAGACTCTGGAAACTGCATAAACGTGATTAGTTGGAGGAAAGTAATTTTTAATTTCAGAAAAGGACAAAATGATTTTTTACTGGTTTCTATATGAGGAGTAATAATTGATCTTAAGACACTTAATTCACATTTATTCAAAACCTAGATCATACATAATACATAGAATAATTTTGCAATGGTAAGTGATCAGTTAGGTTTTTTCCATTATGTCTGAGGAAAAACAAATTGGCAAAGATTTGAATGATTGGGATCTGCAATCAAAAAGTAGCCTTCTGACACCCAGAGCTTTTCTTGTCATGTGGCCAGGGCATCTGGAAGCATGGAGTTGTCATTTAAAGATGATATTGTTGACTGATAAGTTGCTTTTATGTGAAATTAAAAATTCTTGGGAACTACTGATTGTATGTGGAAGCAAATACAGAATAAGGAGTAGGCATAGGATAACTCTTACACACTGAGGAAGCGGCAGTTAAACCTGGGGGACAAGCAAACAATACTTGAGAAGAATATCAGTAGAGAGGGAGAAAGACCTGTCTTGCTTTTGAAAATGATTCAAAACTAGATGACTTTCTTTGATCCAGTGGCAGTGTGGAGAAGGGAGGAGAGGCATAGTACGAAATAAGAACTACTGTTTTGCTGGAAGTTTCTCTTTAACCAAGGCCCTCTTCTGTCATGTGAAACAGATGCACAGAAAATCTAGACACAATCTGGGTGGGAGTATGCTGGAGAAGAGAGGAGACTGAGAGAGAAAGAATATGAAAAGGAGAACACTTCTAAGACCATCAAACTTGCTCTCCTGGGTTTGATTTTTTTATACAAGTTTCTCACTGGCTGTGTGGGTGACTGAGCACTGGAACAGATCACCCAGAGAGGTTGTGGAGTCTCCCTCCCTGGCTCTCCTCGTGGTGCCAAGCAATAGGACAGGAGGCAACAGGCAGATACTGATGCACAGGAAGTGCCACCTGAATGTGAGAGACCAAACTGGAGAGGATAACTCTGGCATACCTAGGGATCTCCTCTCACTGGAGATACTCAAGAACCATCTGGACACAATCCTGTGCCTTGTGCTCTAGGATGACCCTGCTTGAGCAGGGAAGTTGGACCACTGTGGTCCCTTCCAGCCTGACCCATTCTGAGATTATGTGATAGGTTTTACAGCTGGGCTAGAAGCAAGTCTTTAGACTATATTAATTGAAACACTTCAAATTAATTTGCTAGTAGTTTAATAATGAGATTAATAAATGAAGTCAATTCAGTTGAAGTTCCCTTTTCTCTCTTTTGCACAAAATGTAATTCTTCAATGCAATCTTAAAAGAAAAGGAATAGCATTCAGAGTAATGAAAATTTTGCAAGGAGCAGGGAATCTAACCTGAGCATTGGCAGCGCTGAGCTGGTAAAAGCAGGAGCTTTATTTTAACAAAACCAAAAAGCATTCTCTCCCTCTTTATATTTAGCTTACTGTGGACTTCATTATAATATAGTGGGATGAGAGCAGGGCTAAGAGCAATCTGGGCTGCATGGGTGGAGGTTACTGGGTGCACCTGGAGGGACTGCTGCTGGGGTCAGGTGGGATGGCCCTGAGAGGGGCAAGGGAACAGGCATTGCTTGCTGCAGAGTGTATGGTTCAAGTAACCTGCTTTGGGGTGCCAACAGGGTGGTGAATCAGTACTAAAAAGCTTGAAAAAGCAGGAATACTGTGCTTCTTCTAAAAGGAAATGCTTTAAATGCTCTATGCAAGAAGCATATGGCAAAAAGAGTTATGTTCCCATGTGGCACTAAAGGTTCTGAGTCAATAATTACCTTTTTGTTTTCATGATTTCCTCTGACTGCTGTGAAGGACAATGGCAGCTCTGAAGAGTTTTCTTCCCATCAGTGGTAAGTGTGGCCTTTGAAGGGGCATACCTTATAAAACACTTAGAGGGTACAAATAACTGGTAGCCTGCTCTTAATGTTCTGGCTAACAAGAACCTTCAAAGTAGCTTTAAAAAACCAGGATTCTTAAAGCATGTTATTTGGTAGTGGAGAGACCAGAAACATTTTCTTTGAAGTTAGCACACTTCTGACATTTAGAACAGACCCTTGGCACAATCCTGTGCAATTCATATCTGTCTAAATTATACCAGATACATTGCTGGGAAATACTTGTTATGTAATACATGTACAAGTAAAACTAAGTTTACCCTCTGCATAACTAACTGCATTTAAAATAGTCATCAATTAGGAAAGAAGCTTGTTAAAAAAATGAGAACTTGCAGTAAACTTTGTCCTAGGCTTTTGTATTTACAGTACAAGTAAAGGTAATCCAAAGAGAAAACAAAATGGGGAAAGCTGTAAAAGCACAGGAAATTAACTGTTCCAGTATTACACTCTACTAAAGCTTCTTTTTTTTTTTTTTTTTAAGTTTATTTTTTCTGGCTAAATCACTTCAGTTTGATACTAATCAACTATTGATGGTAATTAGAGTTTAAGAAAGTTCTTTGCTGAAAGGTCTTTGTAGCTCAGAGTGTGGTTGCCACTGGGTCTAGAAGTGCACAAGTTAAACCACCTGCAGCTCAATTTTTGGTTTTGTTCTTTTTATTTACCTAAGGGTTGTATAGTAATTAACGGAAATTCTTACAAGTAATTTATCAGTGCCAAGTTGCCTTTGTATTCCTAGATGAAATTAAAATCACAGGAAATCATATATGTAGGTCTCAGAGCTGCATCATAGACTACTTCAGGCTCAAACTATATTTGATCATGCAAGGGTTGCTGCCAAAGTGTGGGGTAAAAGTGTTGAAGTGTTTTTTAAACTTCTCTACATACTTGTTTCACTGCTTTCATAACCTGTGGAGTGTTCTTAGTGGTGTTAGGCTTGTATTGCTACATTTCAGTTGGTGATTGTACTGCTAATTTAATGAGAACACACTTTAGGAAGCATTTTAACAAAGTGCCTGTTGTCTGAGCATGGACAAAGAAAAGTTGGGAAGGCACAACCTGCATAAGGTCTCTGTTTCAATGAAAAAGCAAGGAGGGCTGGGAGAGGAGAGTCATACACGTCCAGATTTGTGTTACTCACACCGATTTTTTTGGCTCATTAGTACCAAAAGCAACTTTCTAGGCTTCTTGGCACAAGATAGCAGTCATTACATCGTGCTGCACTTTGAGGTTTTATTCACAGTGTTCCACAGGGTGTTGGGCTATCCCAGTTCATTGTGGTGTTCAGCTCTTAGTGCCTCCTCAGCAGCCCAAAATACAAATGTGAAAGGTGTGAAGCATTGCTCCTGCCAAGCTTTGTGCTGCTGCTGCTGCTGCCACCTCCCCACACTGTAAACAAACATATACGGACTGCATAGAGCTACTGAGCAGTGAACACTGGCCAATCCTGTGCTTGGCTGGTATTTACACTGTTGACTCACTGAGGGCATTGCATTTTTTCTGGTCAAGCTGCTTGACACTTAAAATGCACGATAAAGCCTCTTTACATGTTAAATGTTGTTTTTCTTTGTACTCGTTTTAACTTTCTAATCATGCAGGTATGATTACATTAACTGTGATTAGTGCAAGCAGCTCATTGCTGGCTCTTGACTGAGATCAGACCAGATGGCAATTAATTATACTGAGAGAAAGATAGATGGGCTGAGGAGCATCCACTTTCAGCCCTACCTTTGGGGTCAGCTGCAACTGTGCTGTTCTGTAATTTCTAGTGAGCTAAACAGGCATGTCAAATGAAAGATGCTGCTGCTGCTGATAATAGTTTTCTCTCTGAGAACTTGCATTCAGAGCACTTCACAAACACTAATTAAAGAACCACTGGAAAAGGCTTTGCCTACCCATGGATCTGTGTGTTGTGTCCGCTTTTTGTGGATAAGAAAATCATTGCAGAAGAAATGTCTTCCTGCAAGGGAAATCAGCATAGAACTGAGATTATTGATCAGGACTTTGTTCCCATTACTCTGCTCAGATGTCTTGTTATACAGGGATGATCCAGTGAAAATGCAGCTATGAATACTAAGACATTGAGCAGTCCTTTTAAAGATAAGTAAGTAGAAATGCACCATCTCTTTTCAGAAGCAACTTTCCTAAGTGAGAATGCTTGCTTAGTTCCCCAACTTATTCTCATTTCAAGTCCTTGTAAACAGTGGCAAAAAAAAAGCAAATTGAGACAAACTCTTTCCAATTGATCTCCCTCAAATCTTTTTGCTCTACAACTATTTTTAGTCTGAACTCAAACACATGTGTCAAATGATTCGTGATTTTAGTAAATGCAAGTCTCAAGCTGACTCTCTATTTCACAAATTCTTTCTGAATCCTATAATGGATTGGGTTTTGGAAGTAAAAGTTGTTGGGTTTGGTGGTTTTTGTTTTGTTTTGTTTTAAATTTCAAATAGCAGAATGCCAGTCTCTAACTGCTTTTGTAATCATCACTGCTTGTCATTTTCCTCTGGTATAAGAAGTGACTTTTTGGTTAAACTGTCAAGACATCATGTATTTCTTTCGGTATCGTTGTTTCAACCTATCGATGTGTTGTAAATTGTGTCTTCCACGGTGTAGTCACCTCTTGCACAGCCCAGCTCCTTTGGCATTAATTTAATGAATAAGATGGAGGAGAAATTTTTCAAAATTCTATGGCTAATTTAACAGTCTATGTATGTGAGTGATCAATTTTTGCTGCTTTGGAGCCTTCATGTTCAAGAGTAATTCTCACTTCTGCTGAAATGATCTTTATAGAGGATTTTGCAGTCACTTCAGGAGGAGGTATAGCTAGAAAAGAAATAACTTGTCTTTCATTGTGCAGCCTAACTAATGCTCTAATTAATGGGGTATGTGTTTGTATCAGTTATAGTCATGTATAACTGCAGAAACACTTTTTTTTTTTCTTCTTCTTTACTGGGGTTCTCTTTGTGTAAATATCTCAATCCTAATAACTTGATACTGCCAATGTCATGGCTGTACAAGTGACCTTAGCAATGTATGGCACAGATTAAATGGAGTCTGAATTTATAGAGTTTACTGTGCATATAATAGGCACATGGTAAAATCTGATGTCCAATGGTACCATCAGACAAAAACCACGTTTTGAACAATCCTAAATTGTCATGTAAACATGGGTACCTGGCCTGGTGGCAAAGGTGAAGAAGTCTGCATGTTTGAGAAGGGGGCATGAAATCTTGACTGAATGATGAAAGGAAAATAGGATATATAGAAAGAGAAATGAGAAGCAATTATTAGAAAGCAAGAGGGAAGAAGATTATAAAAATGTGAACTGTTTTTTAGTTGTCAACGTCCTCTTGCAATTCTTTTTATTCCTATCAAAAAACTTTCCTCCTTCCCCTTTCTGAATGGTAATAAAACACAATGGTCTTTGTATCTTCTTCCTGCAATCCAGGTTTTCCAAAACTTATGTGTTCAATAGGTTTTAATAATTGCAATGGGTGGTACTTTCATAGACAAGTTATTGAAGGAAGTCATGTTGATGTGGCAGGAATAAATGAAATTCTTAATGGCTGATTCCGTAGGTGTAGAAAAGAGGAGTCTGTGCTAATGCTGGAATTTTGACTTACAGGCAGAAATTATAGCAAAGAAAACCAGCTTATAATGTGTTGTGTGCAACTAAAGCACAATGAATAAGCAACAGGCCCAGCAGAGCTGATTATAATGATTTTCACTATTTGGTGAAATTTCATTTATGATGAAGTTTTGGACTTCAGTGTTCTGGAAATGCAGCTGCAGCAGCTGATGATGTTCATAGCTACTGTAAAAGTTCTAGCTGACAGTCTTTTATGTATTGTTGTTGCAGCTGAACTTCAGGCTGCCAAATTAACTTGTTAGTTAGGTTTGGATGTGGTCTATTTTGAATTAACCCAGTGTAATTTAGGAGGGTTATTTATTTATTTATTTAAATAACAAAAGGAAAACTGAAAAGGTGTTAAGATTGGGGTGGTGGAAGAGGAAGTCTTGTAAAGCAGACTGCAAGACAAATTCCCTGGAGGGAAATCCCTCCCTGCAGGTAGCAATTACACACTTCCAGCGGCTGCCTCGCTGTGTGCAGATGGCTGGTCTCTGCTGAGCCATGTGGTGCCAGCAGCTGTCCTCACAGTGCACTGTGCTTTGGTCCCAGCCCCTGGGAAACCACTCCTTGGCTGGCAGCCCCACTGATGGCACAGCGGGACAGAATGGGAGTTGTGAGCACCGTTATCAGCGCAGGAAACCTTTTAAACCTCTGTCTTTACCCATGCCTGTTACAGGAGCTTGTTCTCACTTGTATCTCCTAGTGCCACCTTGCCTCTTTCAAATACCCTTGGTCAGATTTAGTGAAGGAGAGCTGTGAGTCAGGATGACTCCTGCAGTAACAAAGCATAGAAACAGCTTGGTGGATTTTACTCACACTCAGCAGCCCCTGTTGCCAGGGCTGTCCCCTCCTTTGAACAGAGTGCACCTCGGTTGGCCTTAGGGCCCATGAGGAGGAAGGGTGGGAAACCTGCTTGGAGGTGCAGTGATGGCAGTAGTTCCCTTCACACGGATCCCTTGCAGAGGAGGCCCTTGGCTCACAGGGACCAGAAGGGGGCAAACCCTCGGCCTTTCAGATGATCCTCTCTGTGCCCATGCCATGGCCAGAGTAAGATTCCTACCACTGAAGCCATGGAGCTCCTGTTCCACTCCCAAGGTTTTCAGTCTGCTTTCTGGTGGCAACCCCAAAGCCAGGAGACCTGAGCTGTGCTCGGAGTGCTGGCAGACTGGCTGTTGCTGAAACCCCTTTAATGGCAAGCCAGCATTTTAGCCACCTTGATAAGACTTTGTTAGTATAGTGCTGACCTGCATTTGCAATCCAATTTAGGGCATCCTGACAATGTCTAGACACCACGACCGTGACGTTTCCTTCCAATAGCTGTTGGTAGGAACTTTTTTGATATTATTTTTTCCTCTGTGCAATCAGTGATTGCCTAGCAGTAAAATATAATAGCTCTCTAATGGCCTCTGTCTGCTGCTGTGCTGTTGCTCACTATGAATGAGGCACTCGAGAAAAAGAACTTGGCTTCTGGATGGGAATTTATTATAGAGTGGGAGTGGCATTTCAGAAAAAAGCTGGTTTGGTCTGTTGTAAAAGGTGAAGAGAAAACACCTTCTCAAGCTGCCAGGGTTTTCGCTGAAGAGGGGTCCCTTGCAACAGCCTGGCAAGCTCCTTCCCCAGGCACAGGGGCATCTGTCTTCTTGGCCAGGCTGGCACTAGGAGGGCTACTCCTTTTCTCTGTGAGTTTTGCCTCAGAAATGAGGCCTGGCTCTGCTTACGCTGCTGGGTGTAATCACAGCTTAGCACTGTGGCAGACCAGGACCCAAACAGTTTAATATCCTGCCACCAGCATTTCTGCCTCTCCAGTCTAAGTGCAGGAGAGGCCTCCTGTGTGTGAGCAGTGCCCCTTTGAGAAGCACTCCTTTACATGTGAATACAGCCTTGCCAGGGATTAACTTGTGTGGGCAGTCTGCAGATCAACTCTGTGCCCAGGCTGCCCTCTGACCTTGGGCAAATCTCTCAATCTTCTGACACTTCTCTATTCACATCCTTCTAGTAAAATGTGTTAATGTCTTAAAATGCTGCTATGAAGTAGGCTGAAATACATGTGTGTCTTGAAAATTCTGCTGTGGTCGGATTGGAGAACTTGGTCTGGGCACCTCAGTGCTCTGCAGAATCACTAGGAATGAATCTACAGGGCCCCCTGGGGTGAGACTTAATTGTACAGAAGGGCACTGACAGCTTGATGTAAACACACAGTTAGAAATTAGCAACAAAAGACAGTTTAGTACTGAGGTCCTTTTCAATGTCAAGCTGTATAGGAGGAACCCCGACAGAAATACAGTGCTGAAAGTTAAGGGCATTGAGTAGCAGATTTAAAGAAAACATGTAGTTGTATTAATAAAATAATTGATCTACACAATGCACATTAATTTTAAATCCACCATTTTACTTGGATTTAATCTTAACCAGCTTGCTACAGCTTTTTTTTTTCTCCCTCTTCCACCTACCCACAGCAGCCCTAATAAACCAAGGGTCTCATATGTAATCAGATGAATGATTCAACTGCTCTTGTAGCTAGGAAGGCTACTGGAGATGAACCTTCCATGTAATATCTGTGATTCTCTGAGCTCTGTCATATATCTGTCAATGTATTATCTGATTAATAAAGTCATGGTTTGAAAAAGATACCTTCAAAAATTGATCTTAAGAACATTAGTTGCTCTCTCTTGTATTGGTATGAAAGTCCTCTCTAATACTGTCACTCCCACACCTTGATACTCTCTTCAAAAAACAATCAGATTAAACATTTTTGGGAGATAAAGCTTAGCTGGTATTATAACCCAGTGGGTCTTGCTGTCTGGAGCTCATCTACCTTGGAGCAAAGACCAGTGTTTTATGGAGTTAAATGTCTTGGTACCTCTAGGGCATACCATGTACCTCTGGATGGAGTGGGGAGGGTGTCCTTGGCAGGAATCAGTGTCCATAGGAAGGAAAGAAAACAAAGCATGGCACGTCAGCTACTCCCATAGCAGACTGGCTGAAGGTGCAGCCTTCTTGGCCTCTGCAAGCAGAGCCAAGTTCTGTCTGGCTTTGGCAAAGGACCACGTTGGTAGCAGCTCTCAGATATTTCAGATCTGTCTGCTCCAGGTTTAACTCGTAATTCAAAACTCCTTCCCCTCCCACTCATGTTCCACATGGGGAGTATTTGAGTATTGCTGCTGGTGGAGCTGTTATTCTAGGGTCAAAAATACTGTTCTCTTTGGTCCCATTTACTTTTGTCCTTGTCTGAGTCCAGCTAACAGGCTTTCAGCCTGTCTCTCTAACCTGACCCTTTCCTTTACTAGGAATTTTTGCATCCTGAAGCAGAGAGACTGAGGGAATCACAGTAGCCATGAATCTTTGTGTGAGCATCTTCCTTCTGTCCCATTTCTGTGCTAAGACCTCTTTCACATTGGGCCCTCAGCATTGCTTCATCAAGATATTAGAGGAGAAATGAGAAGGACACAAAATGCTGTTGACAACCCTGTTGATGAAGTTCAGTGGAATAAATACAAGAACTATTTGAACTTGCAGGCAAAGTACTGGATTGTTGGATTTAATTTTTTTTTTTTTTATATAATAGAACAGGAAGCCCAGAGAGGTACAAGTAGGAGCAGATCAATTTAAACCCTTGCTTACTGCCCTAGGAATAAATTCTGGTGTGTATGGGAGAGGGGAAGATGCACATGGAATATTAAGTTACACGTCGTGCTCTCGCTTTGAATTCTGTATTTAGTTGTGGTCAACTCCATCTAGGAGAGCACAACGACAGCACTACAAGAGTATGGGGTACAACAAGGGCCTGATACTGAGGTGTCTTTTTTACTGAGCCAACTCATGCCAGCTTGTTCTTAAGCAATCCTGAATTATAAATGTACTTCACTTTTGGAGGATAATTTTTATTGTCCAAAAATTTGTGGCTTTGGGAAGGGTCAGGAGGGAGGCAGTGTTATAACAGGGAACCAGACTGCTACAAGGTGGGAGTAGAGAATTGCCATAAACTCTGTCAAACTTGCTCCTTTGAAATGCAAATAACACCAGTGATCAAAGAACTGCAGAGGTGATTTTAATGATCTCTCCAGTTGCTTCTCAAGCAAATTATAATTTTCCATTGTATTGTATGTACTTGCATTCCTTCTTATGAGGGCTAAGTGGTATTTTCCTTTCACTATCTGCTCTTCCTGCAGATCTTTTTTGATGTAAAATTACTTCTCTAGTCCAACCCAGTGATAAAGCATTGAAACAGAAGTAGTGATGAGCAGTGTATATTTGAGAAAAAATTTGCAGCAATTCCACAGGGAATATGTTCACTCGGATGGCTTTTGAGCCAGAAAAAGGCTTCCAAAAAACATGAAGCTTCCTTGTAGGAAGAACTAGACAAGTATTAATATTTCCATAATTTTGTCTGAAGACATTCACTGGACAGTCAGTGCTCCTTGCCACTTGTATTACCAGAGCTCTCAGAAGATGCTGTAACTCTCAATTCCTTACGAGACTCTACATCAAAGGGCAAAGCAGTGCATCTAACTTGAGGTGAGTGACTGAAAGAATATTGTCCCAAAACTCACTCTTTTAAACTTGAAATGTCTAGAGTCTAATGACTGAAAATCACAGTCCAGGCTCCATCGTCAGATTTTGGCAATGGTCCTTTTAACTTTGTAAAAGTAAGAATTTGTGAGGTTTTGCATATAGAGCACAAATGGTGAGAGACATCCTGCTCAGAGGGAGATGGTGGCACAGTCCGCTGCAGTCCAGAGGAGCTCAAAATGCCTCACTTAGGACCATTGTTTATAGCATCATAGGATGATTGGGTTTATTCATCCATAAATTACCAACCTGACCACATTCAGGTCCATGAAAAACAGCCCTGGAAAAATCACACACCGTTCATGTGTTAATCACATGACTGGTGTTCCAAGCTCATGATGCTCACTGGGTTACTCTGCCCCTTTGTGAGTTTTCTGGAGGCGTTCTTGGCCCATCTACAGCTCAAGCTTCATCTCCTTTTGGAGCCTGTTCCACATCATTGCTAGTTTGGATAAGGGGGTTGAGTGAATCCATCACACCATCCTAGGATTCATGCCCCCTCGGTGCCCCAATTACAATTTGATGTACTCTTGTGCTTGGCAAATTAAGGGAAATAATTAGTAGCTGGAGCTATTTACCTTTTGCATTACACTGTTGGAATTGCAGGAAAACCCAAAGCTGCACAGATACAGTTGCAGTGCTACTGAACCAAAAAAACTCATATAGCGTGCAGAGGCAGAATCTGGCTCAGGCTCCTGCCAGGAGAGTTCAGTTCCAGCACTGCTGTTGCCTTTCTCTCTCTCAGGGCAGCTGTAACTTGGCAGCTCAGCCTGTGGACTTTCCACAGCCCTCTTACTGGGGAAACAGCCCCTCTGTTGTCATTCAAAAGCTATTGACATTTTTTGTCTCCACACCTGGACTGGCATAGAAAGATGCCTGGCTTTTATTTTATTTGCCTATCTGTGCTTTTTTACAGATAGGTTTCTTAAACCTGGGGTCCATCGTGATTCCAGTGTTGGCACCATTGACAAGGACATACTTCTATAGTCTGAGAGATTGCTGGGTGAAGGATCACCTTTGTTCCTTTTTTTTTATGATGCATAAAGCCAATAGATACTCCTATGAAATACAGTAAGGCAGCTTGTGACATAACAGATGCTAGAGATACGGTGGAAATCATAGTGTTATGGTCCTCTTCACACTCAGTCTAGCAGCTACCTCCCTATAGCAAGGAATGAAGCAGTGCTTTCATTAAAATTAATGAAAAACTTAAAAAAAAAATCTGTTGGTGCATTTATGAACTTGTTTACCAACTAGTACAACAGAGCTGATCTGTAATATCTTACTGCTGAAGTGATATCTATGGTAACTTTTTAGATCTTGATCCTATGGTTTGTGGAAAGCTATCATAGAAATTCGTAATATGGTAAATTAAAAAAAAAAAGTTGTGTCCAGATTTAACATGTGTGCTAATGATTTACCCCACACCTAGCCAGCATTTAATGAGTTCTGTAATGCAGAACTTCTGGTCTTCAGGTTGGTCAGTGGGTTCTGTTCCAGGGCCTTTAATTTCCCCACTTCTGTAGCTCTCATTTGGACTAATTTAGACAGTAAAAACCTCAAAAAACCTTCCTTTAGTATTTAATGTATGATGCTTTCATTGAAGAGAAGTACTGTTTCAGGAAGAATGTTATAGGATTTCTACATTCAAGTAGGCATGTAGATAAATAGACCTGGTATATTTCCTTCCAAATACAATAATATGGACAGGTCATGAGATTTTTAATGATGGAGGAAAAAACTTTAATTATGTTTTCAGAGTTTGCCACTGAGAAAGTGGCAAAGCCAAAATCAGTGAATTTAAACATGAATCATGTCTTTTGAGAATATGATATTGTGTAGGTCTTGCGCGAAGCCGGCAGATTTTATGACTGCATGAATTGTTTAAACTTTTGATTCTTCTTTGCTGGCAGCACAACTTCTCTGAAGGCAACAACCATAGCTAAACTATGAGTACTGCCCAGGCACAAGAGCATTTGCCTTTCAGAGCTTGGACACTTATGCCAGAAAGGTTTCAGGACTTCAGGAACAGCATTAGTTTGGATAGCACCTGGTTTCACTCACCAAGCATTCTTGAAATGTACTTTGTTTCTGAGTGTTTCTTGTTAATTTAAAATGCAGTTGTGTTGAGAGATTTTGAGACGTTATTGCAAGCACCTGTGCTGCTGTTCAGAGGTCAAGAGTCTCCAGGCAGTTTTTTTTTAGGACTACATGGAATTTCTGACTCTAAGGGCTATTCAATAAGCAGGAGAGAAGGAAGTACCTCCATTTACCTTAAGAGAGATGAGAATGTGGTGCCTAGGCATTCCTCTAGTCTGTTGTTAAAAGGGTTTGAAGTATTTTAGCAAATTGAATGCAATGGAGATTCTCTGAAAAGAGCCCTTAGTTGCAGTTGTATGGGGTAATTTGGAGAGACCAAACTACTGTGCTATCCTACACACAGGAAAATACTGCCTGACCACTGGGGATTTTTTAACATATAAGGGTAACCAGAAGTTATAAATATATGAAAATAAGTTCTGAACAGCATATAATGTTTACATTGAATGTTTATATATATTTACATAAATGTCTGTATTTATGAATTAATTTTCTATGAACCATTATCTTGGGGAGGTGTGGTGATGGCCATAACTTCCGTAAGACACTTTGCTAATACCAACCTGAGACAAACTGCTGTCTTTGTTAGACTTGTTTGAAGAAAAAAAAATAATAAATTTGAAGAGGTGGAATATCTCCGAGTTTCTCTGAAAAGAGTTGGAAAGTGTAACAATGAGACCTATTACAATGCTTAGATAAAAGCTTCCAAATTATTAGAGAAGTCCTAAGGATGTGAAATTCATGACTTTTAAGAAGGAAAAACACTTACATACTTCCTTAACAACTGCAAGAACCACTGACAAGATGAGGCTAACTCTTTTGGCAATACAAAGTACAGCTCTTAGTCTGGCATCTCTTCTTTTGACCTCTTCCTTTTAACAGCTATCTTTCCCAAAGAGTCCTAGTACTAGGGTCATACTGGCAGCCTTCCAATACCTAAAGGGAGCAAACAAGAAAGCTGGAGAGGGATTTTTTTATATGGGCATGTAGTGAGAGGACCAGGGGAAATGACTTTAAACTGAAAAGAAGGCAGGTTTAGATCAGATATTGGGAAGAAATTCTTTGTGAAGGTGGCGAGGCACTGGAACAGGTTGAGCAGAGAAGCTCTGACTGCCCTATCCCTGGAAGGGTTCAAGGTCAGGCTGGATGGGGCTTTGAGCAACATGGTCTAGTGGAAGGCGTTCCTGCCCTTGGTGGAGGGTTGAAAATAGATGACCTTTAAGGTTGCTTCCAACCCAAACCATTCTATGAGTCTTTTTTCCTACCTTCAGGACTGTTTCATTTCTGGTTCAGAACTTAAAACTTGCACCCTGTTTCTCAGTTTGATTACTTGACCCTTTTCTTTTTGATCCTTTAATCTCACATTTAAGAAAACACTGATTGTAAAATATTCTTGAAGTTGCCCATATGGTGGAGAGTTGAGTCATGAAGATCCTAAATAAGCAGTTCATTAACAGTTTAACAGTTGCTTAAAAAATCTGGCTGCTCCTTTCTTTGCTCATTGTACAGCATACAATTTAAAACACATTGGCAAGCATTATGTTGTGATGTATTTTTGCCAAAAGACACCGAGGTCTGGGTTATCTTGGCATGTGTGGTAAAATATCAGAGATAAGAGATGTGGATGTTATCCTCTGACAAACCCTGCCAACCAAAATTTCCAGCAGAGAATAAAGAAGCAATGATGATGTGTGGATTTTCATAGATCATATTTTTGTGTCACTGCATCCCAGCATTTCAGGATGGTGCTGTGGGCAGTCTGTAGCAGAGCACTGTGTGCTCCTCCCTTTCCCTGCACCTGAGTAGCTTCCCCATTCTTACACAGGGCTGGGCTGGTCCCCCTGCACCAGATCAGACCAAGCTCTGCTGAGGGAACAGTAAGACCACCTCTCTCCAGTGTTTGTTTTTTTCTTTAGGAGCAGAGATGTTTTATAGAAGGCAGCAGGTGCAGTTCATTCTATCAACTCCAAGTGCAGTGCATCGCATCAGGCGAAGCAACTCAAAAGTTGCTGACTTTGGAAATCTAAAACAGTGGGGTTCTGATGACTGAATATTAATTCCCCAAGCACAGCACACACTGCATATTGCTCACAGAATTAAAGGGCAACCTCTCCACTTTCAGGATTTCCTCCTTGAAATCAGGGAGAAAAGATTACCCAAGGAATAGGCGTTGCTGTTGCCATTAGAAATTAATACCAATTCACATTTTGTTTATGTTCTTAGCACTCTCTAATTTCCCCCAAGGAAATCTTAACAATGACAGAGTGAGAGAGGGAACGAAGGAAGAGCAGGAAAGACTAGAAGACAAGATATGTTGGCTTGGATCAGAGTGAGGGGGAGAAACCAAGGATAATGACAAAGTTGAGATAGGGGTAGCTGGGCAATATCATCAGCAGAAAATGTTAACAAAAATAATAGAGAAATTACATTCTGTCCCTTTTTATGCCTACCTAATTGAAACTGCCATAAAATTGATGCCCAGTGCATGGAGAAGACTTGGAGAACTCTATAGTGAACTAAAGAGGACTACTGAATAACAAACAGCAACACAAACCCTCTAATTAAATAGCAGATCATTTCCTTAGAAGAAAAACAAGCTTAATATAGATACAAAAGGAAAAAACCAGCCCAAAATTATCCACAAAGATGAGACGGCAATTTCATGACAGAAAAAGAAACGGAAGTAAATGTTCTGGAACCCAGATGCAGGAAGAGTATTTTAGATCTTGATTACCCAGTGGCTTGAATTTACAGCCTTTCCATTCCAGAAGCTTTATTAGAGAAGCAAAGGTCTCGGTCTTTTCATCTTGGAGGCTGTGAGGAAGGACTGCACAAGCCTTGCTGCACTGCCCTGCCTGTCCCCTGAGAACTGTGGCTACGTGCCCTTTACAATACCTTCCAAGAAGCCAGGAATTAGCTTTTGATAACTTCAATTTGTACTTGCATGAAGGCTATATTCATCTATGAGAAAGACTTTCTCTAGAATTCAATCAGAAAGGTTGTACTGATTTTTTTTTCTCCACCAAACCCCCTATAATTGATGGATTTTATACTTACCCTTAAGTGTTTTTCTTTCTGCATGAGGATGTATTTCTAACCACAAGGTAATAAAGAAAAGGAAATGATCATGTTATTTTCACTGTGGCTTAAAAAAAAAAAAGTGTCTTTAAAATACAAGATGATGTAATTTCAACTCAACTATGATTTCTCTGCTTTATGGTAGGCAGTGCTCTGTAAAAGCAGTTTCCAGTTCCTATGGAAACATGTTTGTACACATGCACTCACCTGCGCACACCAAGAGGCTAAAAAGTGCCATCTGTTGGAAATGATGTATAAGTCTGTCCTTGTGGCTGAAAGGAGGCCTGTATGACTGCTGGAGTGCAAGAACAACACTGTATATTAAAGATAATACTGTCACAACAACGAATGTGCGTAGATTGGCTACACTTAGAAGCCGTCTTCCCTCATTAAAGCAGCCCAAGGTGAATACAGCAGCAATTTACAGGAGGTTTAGAACAGAGGGAAAACTGGATTTCCTGGTGTGATTGACTGCAATAGTAAAGAGTTGGCTGCCCTCTGCCAGCTTCCCTTTGACTATTTACATGCACGATATCTTCAAAAGTATTTTTGTTTGGCCTTGCATTTTTTGTTTTTCCTACGCTGTCACAGGTCACAACATCCAAAGTGCTCCTGTTTGCTGCCTGCCTGCCAGCTCATGGCAGTGGCCAATAGCTGACTGTACACCTGAAACTAGGAGCTCAAGGAGCAGTGGAGAAGGGGCTTATCTGCCTTGAAGATTGACAAGTGTGTCAGAGACCCAAAAGAAGCAATTTCAAATGTACAGGGTAATGCTTTAACAGGAGAAAGTTGGAAAGGAGCAGGAGTTGGGTGAAGCAGACAAGCAGGAGAGGCAACAGTGGGGCATCCTCAGGCATAAATGAAAAACTGCAAAAGTCCTAAATTCATCATATAGAAAACTGTTTTCCTTGCTAACAAGGTTGAGAGCTTATAAGATCAATCCCCAAATCCTGAAGCACATACAGTCATGGAAGTAGAAAGCCTAGGAAGTTACAGGTGTATAAACTCTACTGAAAAAATGCTGCACAAGACTAGATGTGGTTTTTTTGTGAGACGCTTAACAATATGATTTCTTTTGTGTTATTTTATGTAACCAGTGCTTTTGAAAATGTCAGAGCACTGTTTGTTTCTTTTATATATATTCTATGCCAATAAGTGGAAGAGACTTTACTAAGTGGGAAAATTAGGTCTGAATTATGCTGTATTTTGTGATGAGATGGGCCTTTCTTTTGGTCAGTCACTGTCCTGGTTTCACCTGGGATAGAATTCATTTCCTTCCAATGGAAAGTGCTGGGTTTTGAGTTTAGTCTGAGAGTAATGTAGATACCACACTGATGTTTTGGCTGTTACTCAGTAGTGCTTACCTTAACTAAAGGACTTAGCAGTTCCCAATGCTCTGGCAGTGAGAAGCTGCCCAGGAAGCTGGGAGGGAGCATGACCAGGACAGCTGGCCTGAACTGTCCAAAGGGATGTTCCATGCCATGTAGCATCGTGGTTGGCGAATAAACTGGGGAAGTTGGCCAGGAGGTGCTGGTTGTGGCCCAGGAACAAGCTGGGCATTGGTCAGTGGGTGGTGAGCAATTGTATTGGGCATCACTACTGGTTTTTGGGTCCTGTTCCTCTTCCCCCCCTCTCCCCATATTACTTATTTATTACTTTATTTCAATTATTAAATTTTTCTTATCTCAACCCAAGGGTTTCAGCTTTTATCTGCTTCTTCTGCCCAGCCACTGGCAGTGAGGAGTGAGGGAGTGGCTGTGTGGTGCCTAGTAGAGGGCTGGGGTTGAACCACATCAGACACAATGCTGAGGTGAATTTTATGTCAATAGAAACCAGATAAGATTGGACTAGGTTGCTAATATTTTCTCACTTGATGAGAATTGAGTGTAATTTGAAAAGCCAAAGAGTAATTACACTGTAATTATCAATTGTCAATGCAATTATGTGTGTGTCTAGTGTAATTCTGCTCTTAAAGGCAAAACACTGTCCTAAATCAGACACCTGGGTTTGGTGAATGTTCTGTAATAATGCAGCTGAGCAAATTTATTGTCCTACTTAAACCTTTCAGGTAGTTTTTTCTGGGTTCTCTCTGCAGCTGATTTATAGCTTCAGAAGACAGAGGACAAGCAGTCCTTGGTAGTGTGCATCAGTCATCTACAATCAGGGAGAAAATATCCAAGTGCTTTTTTTTGTCACCTAAATTACAAGGTTTATAGAAATGGCCTCCTCTTCTGCAAGACAAAATGGGACTCAAAAAGGAAAACACCACGTTGTGAGGGCCTAGGAAAGTCAGTGAGGATAATATGCCTACACTAAAAGCTCCAGTTGTAACATTACTTTCTAATCAGCTAAATAGTTTTGTTTTGTGAGAATGCAAACCTTTTTTTCTTTAGCCAGCATATGGAAGTATGAAAATACATCTACCTATTGTTCATCCTTTGTACAAGTGGACAGTCTGTAACTGCAATGTGAGCAGTGTTTTTCTGTCTAGCCTGGGCTATTTTTCCTGAGCCTTTGCAAAGTGCTTGACAGTGGAGGAGGCAGAGCAGGGTATGTTGTATGTGACAACAGGTCCTAAGTGTGCTGGGTGAGCCCAACCCAGTTTGTGTGTTTTGGGATGCTAAATTGCTAGTTTGTCTGTCTAATACCATTGAAAATTTTCTGTTTGTTTTTTGTCATGATTTCAGGAAAAGTTTTCAAAGTTGCATGAGTTACATTTCAGAGGTGTTTATACTATAAGAAAGGCAAGCTGCTTAGCCAAAAATTTTGGTTTGCTTTGTTTAATAAACTTAATCTTTATTTCTGGGTCCCATTAAAGCCTTTTGAATGTATGAGTAACCAGCAGTCTGTTTACCAAGAATCTATTGAATTAATTGTGAATCTGAGAAAAAAATTAGTTGCGTCTGTAAGATCCTTTACTTTTCATACACAGTGTTAAAGCCTAGGCACTTTTTCCACCAGAAAACACATTTCTGTGCTACTAAAGGTTAATTTATAAAAGGTTTATTTTTATATTAGCACTTCTATTTGAGTTTTTCTCCAAAGTTACTCAATTGTAACTCATAGAGTACTTATTTGTTGTTGTGAAGTTTAGATGATGACACAAAATTAATTTATTGATGGCAACCTTGGTCTAATTTATTACCAACCAAACATCAGGAGGAAATTCTGTGTTGCATGGGATTTTCATGAGGTGTGATTAATTAATACGAATTTGTCAAAGCCCACAGTCTGTTAGTTCCAAAAGAAAATAAATATAATTAGAGACCAGCTGTTGGTAGATTTTTTTAGCAGGAATTTAAGCTATGCTTGAACCTTTCAGTAACTGGAGAGAAACGGGGCTCAAATAATTTTAAGCTTTTGTACTGGAATAAATTACTGCTAGCACTAACTACTGATTATTAAAGCACTTTTCATACTTCAAAACACTACTTGATGTTAATTTTGGTCAGCTCAGGGGCAAAATTAGATTGGTCTGTTAACAGTTGATGTTGCAGAAACCAGGAGAGCTAACATTGATTGGAATTGGTGTGTTGTGACTATCACAGCTCGTCCTTTTTATTCAAGAACTGTTACTGATATTAAAATTTAGATGGGAAATATTTGATTTCCATCTGTCTTCCACTGTTGTTTGTGGGTTACAATCTCTGGGCTTCAGAGGGAAAAGTTCACAGAATCAAATCTGAGATGGATATTGTTCAGTAACCATTGAGGACCAGTCACTAAATGTTTGGTTCTTCTGGGTTCTGTTTAATACACACACCCCCTGTGCATTCCCAAACTCTTCCTCTTGTTCCTTTGTATGACAAGCAAATCTTTTTAGAGGTGAAAGAAACCCAAAGTGGCAATTGTCAGTTCCTTATTTCTAAAAATAGGTAAAGTGAATGTTTGTGCTGATGGAACAATCAGGAAAATGAATATTAAACAGAAAGTTATGGATGCATGAAAGGTTTATGGTTTTATAATTCAAAAGAAATCAGTGGATTTTATTCTAGTACTGCTTACTGAGTGTTCAGAATCTAAGCACTAAATAATTCCATCATCCAGTCTGATATTTTGCAACTAACTACTAATTAGAAAGATTTGAGCAGGACAATCAGCACCAGAAACTGTCAGGTGTTTAAAATTCCCCTTGAAAAATCACCTAGAAATACCTTTCTTTAGAAGCCATTTAAGTTGGTTGTTCCAGACACAAAACCTCTGCCAAGTATTGGGATCCATAGAATAGATATGCTGGGATTATTAAGCACTAGGGACTTCTTTGTGGTAATTTAGCAGTTCCTTATCCTGCTGTAGATCCCTCTGAGGAAGTTAGCTCACTCTGTGTGAGTGCAACCTTGATCTGTTGCAATGCAAAATAGAATGGATCCACACCATTGACCACTGGCTGTGATAGAAGACGACTTAGAAAAGCTGTGTGAGGAAAATCTGGTGTTAGGTTGCAGCATGCTTGACATCTGGAGCTTTCTGTAGGGTGGACCACATGAACAGCAGCAAAACAACTTTTCTTTGGGGTGGTGGTGGTTAAACTCACCAGTCTGACTTAGCCCTGTAGCAGATTAGAGGTGCAGGTAAAGCCAGTTCCTGTGCCTTTCCCATGGATACAGTAACCTCCCAGCTGAGGCACCCCAAAGGCTTTTCACTGCTGTGATGCTCGGGTTTGTATTTGTTCACAGTCTGTGAAACGTTTCCCTTCATGGAGTAATGTCTGGAAACAGAAATACCCGAGTTTGCTTTGGTTCTAAAAGCAACACTGCTGTGTTCATACAGTGCTCTGCTGCTCACATGGGTTAATTAGCTCTGTTATTTGGCTCCTTGGGGAGCGAGCTCATTTAGACACAAGCTAGGGGCATTGGAAACAGTTTGGAATTGCTGTTCAGAAATTCCTGAATAATTCACATCAGGTATTCACAGGTCTATTTCATAACTTTTACTCTTTGTACCAGTGTGATTTAGTTCAACCTGCTTCCTTCATTATACCAGAATAAAATATCCTGCAGTAAAATTTCCAAACTGGAAAATCCAAATGGATTACTTTAGGAATAGCTGTTGTATTTTACATTTGCATCCTGTGTTATTCTATTTCAGCTGTCAAATGTAGATCACCCTTACCATGTAAAAACTCAGAAGTTTTGAAAGGCAAGAACTTTTAATCAAATAATCATAAAATGGTCAATAATTTTGACATCTACATTAAGAATATGAGTAGAAATGGTTATGTGAGACTGTTATTCCTAACAGATGACTAATGAAAACATGGGTTTAGAGGTAAACTGTATGGAGTTCAGCATTTGTGTAAGCTAAAAAATACAGAAGAAACAGCTAATTGTTGAAGAGTGGTAGGTATTTGTTTGAGTTACCCTAAATTATTAATCAATATGCAATCAATGGTGATGGGCAAATCAGTAAATAACATTTAATATCAGCTCACTGAAAAATTTAGAATATTATTTCTGATAAGGTTTGTCATGAAAAACATCAATACCTCCTCCCCACAAGTAGAAGCTGTGAAATTAAGCTCTGTCTCTATTTGCAATTCCTAGCACCAGACATGAGTGTAGGCTATGATGTATAAAGACATTATATCAGGCAGAGAAATTTTGGTCCAGAAATCACTGAAGACTGGGAGAGTATATAAATACCACTCTGTTGTCTGGCATGCAGCCACAGGTGTCTGATATTGATCATCACTGGAGACTGCACATCAGACTAAATGTATCTGTGGTTTGCTGTGATACACAGTTCTTAAAATTGTGGGTGAGCTGGAGTAAGGAGTGATTTGGAAGTGTATTTCAGATAGTGAGTACAGAAAATTAAGAACAATGGTGCAGAGGCAAAACAAGGAGACAAAGGCAAAACAATGCAAGTGCCATCACAGTGCGTGTGCAACTTTGGACAGGATTTGTAAATGGATTTTGCTAGCTGCCTTATTGGAAACCTTTTCTGAGGTTCTGAGGTTCCTTTAACATGAGTCAGGTTAAATTAAAGGACAGCAGCTTGAAACAGAGTTTGCAATTTGTATGCTTGTTCTGCAGGCAGGACTTCAATTGCTGTGATAGCCACAGAGGGTAAAAAGTCCCGAGCAAGGTGCCAGCTCTGCTCCTGACAGCAAAGAGAAGGTGCAGCAGAGAGCATGTGATTGTCTGTGGCCTTGTCCATAGAGCTGAGGCAGTAAAATTTCCTTTGTACAAATTCAGGCAAGCGTTTGTCAGAAGAAGTGTGGAAATATGACCTTGTGTTAAGAACTGCACTAGGACTATCTTCAGTTTCTAAAGTTTCTAACTGCTGGGTACCTCTGAGCAACTTGATTAGGTGGTTTTCTATCTGAGGTGTTTTTTTTTTTTTTTTCAAATCCAGCCTGAACCTCTCTTTCTTTGAGGTGCTTTTGTTTGGGTTGGTTTTTCTTTAATTTTTAGCAGTGGGTTTTTTTTGTTTGTTTGTTTTGTGGGTTTTTTTGCCAACACAAGGATGCACTTACTAATGTAAAGTCATCAAAAGGGTGACTTCCTCTTGGTTTGTGCTTCGGTAAATAGCTAGCACAATAGGGCTCCATCTCAGCTGCTGTTTTCAGGTTCCTAACTACTGTGGAATAATACTGTGGATAATGTATTACCACCTGTAGCAGAAACAGGTCTCTCCTTTGTCAGGCAGAAAGGCATTTGGCAGATGGCTCTTTTCACCATTGGCCTGAGAGATGACCCAGCACATACTCCAGGATAATGTGTTGACAGTGTACACAAGACCTCTTTAAACAGGGGTGGGATAGTCCAAATGGCACACAAGCGATTACACTCAGAGCACCACATCCAACCCTGTTGTCAGGAATCCACTCTACGTTTTCTCCCCTCATTTTTGGTGTCTTTCTGCTCCTGGCTCATTGCATTTTCTGCTGTACCCTGTAAGTTCATTTGGCAAAACCTCTGTCTCAGCTTTGGTTGACTTGAAATGCTCATGTTTTTGCTACTGAGCCCAGCAAGTTCACAGGTGGAATATGCATTAATAACATTTTTTGTGTCAGGTCAATGAGGGCCAATGGCCCCTGGAGTCAGTTCCTGATACTGTCAAGTTAAAATATACCAAGCAACTATGTGCTCTCACTCTGTGTCCTATCAACCTCTCTAGTTGATAGAAATTATGCCAATATTTTTACATAAGACTATGTGGAGAAAAAATGCACAGAAAAAGCTCTAGTCTTTACCTTCTTTCAACAGACAGAAAAACTAAAGCACCCTTGTTTCTGAGCCTGGACATTGCTGTTCAGCCACTAAGCTGCAAAGACTGCAGCAAAACAAGGCAGAGAGAGATCTGCACAACATTTTTGCTCAGAACTTGTTGCACTTGTTGCTAAGACACCTTTGCAATAGTAAAGCCATAATAGCTGAAAATACCTTCTATATGTGATATTGCTGTTATGAACAATTGTGCTTCTCTGACACAAAAGGCCCCCAGGCAAATGCAAAATTTAAAACTGAGTAAGGAACCTCGCTTCAGTATTACCCCTGATGCTTTTTCTTAGAATAACTTTCTTTCAGTGAAACATGTACCCAGCTGCTTCTGGATTAAAGCTTGGCTGGAGCATCTGCCAGCTCCCAGGTACAGAGTGAAATCTGTGTCCAGCAGCCCGCTGCTATTAGGCTGGGAGAGACAACCAGGGAGAACTGTTTCTGCTTTGCCTTCATGCACCAGCATTGAAACAGGATGTGAGAGGCCAGGGGGAGAGCTCACATAAAATGAGCAAATCAGCCTTACACAGGCTGGGGAACCTGTTGTTGGCAGGAAACTGGCATGGAGGCTTTATGAGCCAGGTTTTCTGGGGAGCAGCTTCATAAAGCATTTTTGTCATTGGTGTGCTTGTGGACAGAGTGGCCTTTCTGTAGAAGGAATGGGCTTTTACCCTTGATAATACACATTCTTAAATGTTAGCACTTAGAAAAATTTTTCCTTCTAAAAAGAAAAATGTATTTTTTAGGCAATTTGGGCATTGACAGTGGTGTGCCAGTGGTCTTTGGCCTCCTTCATAAATACATAGAATTTGGGACAAGCTGCGGAACGGAAGAATCAAAGTTAAGCCTATAACTAAATGAGCCCAAATATAATACATATTGAGCACTTGCAATTAGCAAAGGCAGTTTAGATTGAACAGAAACAAATACAAAAGAAAACAAGTAGATTTTCAGGGAAAAAACCCAACCCAACCCCCCCCAAACAAGACATAACATAACTGTCAACATCATATGTGCAAAAAACCAAGGCCATATGAAATCATATAGACAGCACAGCATGTGTGAGCCCTGGGCAAGTGCACAGGTGGTCAGATAACTATACCAGGAGCCTGCTGGTAGAAATTAACATGTACTGCTTCTTTCCTGACTGGCTGGAAAAAGTCTTTCAGCTGGAAATTATTTAACAGCCCTCAGTTTGCCCAGGGTTACCCATGGAGTCCTACAGAGTGGATGGCCTCAGCATCTGGGCTTACAGGGTTAACAGGGCAAATTATGAGATGCTTTCCAGAAAAACCAATGTAGCCAAGCATTTATGCAGTGCCCTTGCTTTCTGGGTCAGCCAGAGAAGCCAGCTTGCCTCAGAGATGGGCTTGGCAATCCATCATCCCTGCAAGGAACTGAGAAAGGAAATGCTGTGCAAGGCAGCACAGTCCTGTCAGATCCATTGCTGTTGAAGCCCAGATGGCTGTGAGATACTGTGCTATGAAATCTCTCCACAAAGCTCAACTATACTTCTCTCCTAGCAGGCCACAAGTCATTTTCTTTTAGTCCAGTAATGCTTGAGAGAACCAGTCATTGCACAGCATTGAAGGTCTCTTGAGAAGCACTAAGAGGTTTCCAGTTCTGTTGGCTCAGGCCCCCAGAAGTTAAAAGTACTTCTGAGTTCAGATGATTCTGTGCAGTTCAGGCTATTCTGAGGGTAATGAACTTAGGCTGGATATCACCTAACACCTCAACATCATCAGGCTACCAACCACTTCTTGATTTAAGAGAGCTAATGGTACTGATAGGACAGAAGATTAATTTAGTTGCTCCTGTTTTATATTACATTAATACAAAAGAGAGCTAGTCATGTTGTACTTGATGCCATTAATCAGTATAGTAAGAGACTATGTCTATCCCAGATTTATATTCCCATCAAAAACAGAATCAACAAAGAGCAGAAGTAAAAATGAGAGTTGAATAAACTGAAGTGGCTCCCCAAGGCTGTACAGCAGACTGCTGGAAAAGCTGATGCCTCCTGATTTCCAGCCTTGTGCTGTGCCCTGCAGATGTATGCCACTGACAGACACCTCTGAAAGGGATAGCAAAGCAGCAGCAGTCAAAAGCCTAAGGGGGTTTGATAACTGAGCATAGCCTCTATCTGCCCTGCAGTTGGGCAGTTGTTTATCCCCTTGAAGACTAATGGGGAGGAAAGCAAGCAGCCTATAAAGCAAGGCAGCCACTGACTTCTGAGGCGTGATGTAGGAGTGTGTGGTTCAGAGCTCATCAGAGCAGTCAAGGGTTTGGAGTGATTTCTGTTGCTATGCATGCAGGAGGTTTGGCTGGGATGGGGCAGAAGGCTGGAACCAGTAGATAAACAGCACCAAAGATAAATTTGTAATGAGCAGTTGTAGCTGTACTATGATTATTTTTCGTTCCCCCAGTATTTATTATTCTGTTGAGCTGTGCTGCAGGGGCTTGGCTCTGGAGGTGTGTGGCAGTGAACTAATATTAAGTCTGTCAAAGTGAGAAATCTGAACTGTAAAAGAGCTGAAGATATTTTTATATGGTTCAGGAGTGCACTGGAGGTAAAATAGATTGGGTAAAATCTACTTCGTTTATTTCACTTCAGGCTGAATTCAAAAAGAAAGATTTAGAAAGCATCCAAAAATGTGGACTGTCAGATCGATACAAACTAATAAAGGCTAGCAGACAATTACAGCAGGAGTGGCAATAACATTTCTGGCCTAAGTGCTAAGTGAAAACAGATTTCTCTCAGTAGCTCCACTGAAGAAATAATCCGTTTCTAATTAAAAAGAGCTGGAATAGAAGTGTGGGATGTTATGGCAAATATCCATAGCTGAGGCATCATTAGACTTAAAGCCTAACTGGGTAATACTAAAGAAACTTTCTAGCTCTGAACTCTATGAGTTACAGAACTAGACTATAAAATGTGCCTTTGGAGAAGTGTACATGTAGACTATGATCCATACCAAACTCTAAATAATGTTGTGTGCTCAAGCTTTGTCATTAGCTTGTCCAAACTTGAGTTCTCAAGTGTTCAAATTTGACCGTGAATTAAGGAGGCAGGAGACGAAAAATGACATTCATCCACATCTTATAAACAGAGCCTCGTGAACAGAAGCCAAGCTTGTAAATTGGCAAGGCCCAAACCATCAGGATTGATGGTCCCTTTGCATCATCTTTGGTAACTGAGAATCCCAGGACATAATCTTGGACTGAAGCAATTACATGAACTTCTTTGAGAATCAGGGAAACTAAGGCCCTAACTAAGTGATGTTAAAGAAGTTGTGTATATTATTGTTTCTGGCCTGAAAAATTCATGTTCATATTATCTGACTCTTTTTTAATCACTGCTTTCATGGCTGAATACCTCCCCAGGACTGGTTGTGAGGTAAACTAGACATTTCCAATCTGATAGAACTAGCAGATGAATCAGTCTCAAGCAAAATCATTGTGTATTCTAGTTTAGTAGACTGTTTAGTACTTGATCCTGAAGTATTTCACAGTATATGGAATATATTTCAGTGTTATCTCCTGCTGCTGCTCTTAGCACAGTACTCTGAGATTAATTTTGTTGTGGTTCAGAGGCTCGCTCAACTCTGTTCCCTCTGAGGCAAACTGGTACGGCTACTTCGGCACATTTTGGTCCTTGGTCAAACAGATTAAATACTAGAGGGTCGTTCTGACACTTGCCTTTGAGTAGGACATCAGTATGTGTGTGTTCCCTAGGTCTCTCTGCACGAGGCAGAAGCAGGCTCAGTGACACGGTAAAGCTGCTTCTGCAGGAAAATAATATTCAGATACAGTAAAAAGGTCGAGAGCCGACATCAAGGATCTATTCAGCATGAAGAAAACTGAAAATATCAGGCCTACAGAAAGAAAAGTCTGTTTATTGGAACAAGAGCTGTGACACTGAGTGCTTTCCAAACCTTTCTGGGTGTCTCAGTGTTATGTGGCCAGATAAAGCAGGAAGTGTTTTCCCATTTCTTCCCTGGTGCTGGGCACTTCAGTCCATGACAAGCCTTACATTGTTTCTCATGGCAAAGCCCAGCAGGGCTCTTCTGGACCTGGCCAGCATCTGAAGTGCTCTCTCTTGCCATGTTTCCCAGCCCTCTGCTCACCAAAGGAAGCTGACTGTTTCTAGCAGCAGTTGTCATGTGGTGATAGCAGACTGAACAGCTGGCTGGGAGACAGAAAGACAATAATCACTCACTGTAGGAATCTCCTGAACTATCAAGACCTGTCCCTGTCCCTAACAGGCAAGCCTGACACATCATTCTTTTCTTCACAAACCAGCTAAACACCACCTTAGGACAATTCAGCTCTTTACCCTCTCTACTTGTCTTGGAACACTGCTCCGTAACTCCACAGTTCTTGTAGTTAGAAATTATCTAATCTTCAGTTTAAATGTATTTCTGGTCACTTTATATCCATATGCTTCTTTCTGATATTTTTAAGCCCACCAATTTAATTTTATTTTTTCCCTGCCAAGGAGAATTCAGAATGCATAAGATGTAGTAAAGGAGGCTAAGCCTGGATTTCTCTTCTACTTGTCCTAATTGTTTTGTGACATGATTGAACAAATAGCATGAATGCAAAAGTACAATGTCAGTTGATTTGCAAAGACTTCTGATTAACTGAGCCTGACACTGTATTAGTTGCTCCACAGTGTGTAAAAAGTATCTTTAAAAAGGGATTTGTTGTCCCTGAATTGTCCTGTTGGACATTAAAATATCACTGCTAGTCAATTTGTTTCTTTCTGCAGGACCATTTGGACACTGCTGAGAATGTGCATTATTATCTCCTAACTGATGTACTGAAGTTTTATTCTGTTTCTATTGTCTGTTATTTCTTCGAATTAACTAAATGCTTAAAACTATATATTTTGATTACATACCTTGGAAGCTTTTCCTTTCTTATTGGTTCTCCAGCCTCCTGGGTAGTTCAGTATGGCCTTTAACAGGTTTCCTACAGTTTTCAAACTTTCAAGAACCAAATTTGTAAAACAGAACCAAATGAAGGTAAATGAAGGAAAGCACTTCAAAAATAAAAAGTAGCACTATTTTCAAAGACTAAAGACAGTCAAACATACAAGTTGGCCTATTTTGTCTATTCCATTTCTGTAATGCATATGCTATTTTAGCCTGTTTATAAACACATCACAGATCTCATCTATCATTAGAATGGGTCACTGCTCCATACTTTGCATTTAACTCTCTTGAAGTTTTTCCTTCCTTCACAGTCAACAGAGCAGGAACAAATTAAGTATTTTTTGTCTTTAGAAGCTTCAGTAGAAGAGGGGTAGTTCTAATTTAATTTATCTCAGGTGACATTAAGATAGGAAGAGTGATTTGACTAAACACTCTTTGTTCACTTGCTTTGCTGATGGTAACAAAAGCTGTTAAAGAGTCTGGTTCTGTTCTCACTCACCTGGCTACAGGTGGTCAGTGGAAGCAGTTGTGGTATAAATACAGTTGGCATGGAAGAGGGATGGCTCTTACTGAAAACCCTCTACTGGGACTTTAACCATGGATTCTATGGGATGGGATCTGCTTCTGTAGCTCAGCAGAGACAAAGCTGCTGGGTCAGAGCAAGGGCCACCATAGTGCAGGGATTCAGCATACACTTACTTGAATGGTTCAAGCTAAACTAAGTGACTGCAGTTCCTCAAGTACAAGGACTTTGCAGCCCAGTGCAACTGGGCATTTGCACAGGACATCTACCCTTACCCCAGCACTTGCTGAAGGAATCATTGTCCTGTGGGTACTGACCGAGACCTAAGGAAATAAATGCCTGAGGAATACACTAAGTGCACTCAGTGTTAGGAGTGGAGTAACAGAGATGTAAGTACAGCCAGAGTGAAGTCCTGTAAATTTAATCTTCCCATATGCTTGTCAAACATGTGCAGGGACTTACTGACATGTATTCAGCAACATCTGGGAAAAATGTTTCTTAGTGTTATGACTAAAACTAAGAAAACAGTGGAGGAACGTATAATTTCATATCAGGAAACAGAGTTTCCTGGCATATAGCACAGTGCTTAAAGGCTTGCTTTTTGCCTTTCAGAGCAGTTAAAGTCTCCTACCTTTGTTTTCTGCTAAATAAAAGTAGTGAAAATACTCTAAACATGAGATACTTCCCTATAATTCTGAGTAAGGGACAAAGATAAACGGTCAATCTCCTTTTGCCTTTTATCTGCTTGCATGCCTGCATCAGCATGACAGGCAAAGTAAAATCCTGTTTTGGTACAGCTCAGGATCTGTGGGTGCATGAATACATTGTGACCAGAGCCATGAATATTTTTTTAAAATGATACTCAGAGATTGCAACTTCTGTGGCCATGTCTATTGCCCTAAATTATTTCTGGAATCTGCAGACAGAGAGCAAACACTTTGGTTTAGACGTCTGGTTTTTCTTTTACTGTCTGTGATTTTAAAACACCCAGCCCTGTAGGCAGGAGAACGCTGGCACTGATTGTTCCCATCCAGCAGGGCCTCTTCCCACTGCTGTGGGCAGGAGGAGACAGAGGCATTGCTGCCTGTGCTTACCCTGAGCCTACTCACACAGCACCACAGCAGCAGGGAGAATACAGAGGGTTTAGGAAATGGCCTGTGTTTTGGGCTGTGTGGCCATGGCCCTGAGGCAGCTGCTGCCTGGCCGGTGTGGGCTCTGGCCAGGCTGCTCAGGGGCCCTGCAGCATTGGGAACAGCCATGGCAGTCGTTACAGGCAGCAAGGAAAGCGCAGTGCTTGTGCTCCCTTGGACCTCAGGCAGTTATTCATTCCTGCCTTTTCCCCACCATCTCTGCACTCAGTGGGGACTTGTGGCTCTGTCACTGGCTGAGGGTGGGCTGCCTCGATTCCTGAGCAGGGACCAGTGGGAACGATGGGGAGCCAGCCTGGTGTGGGGAAGGGGATCTCTCATGCTGACAGAACAGGAGGGTGTTTGGCATCATGGAGCCCACCCCACTGCAGGGAACTCATTTCGTGTCCTGCTCTGCATCCTGTAGTTGGCTCCCACAGTAAACAGGAACCATCAAACCAAGACTGGCTCACCCTGTACCCTTGGTAGACCAGCTCTGAGAGTCAGTGCAGAACTTCGGCACAAGCATTTGCAGAAGATATTTTGCTTAATTACTACCACGATTTCTCTTAGTTGTCTAGCTTTGAGCAAGATTGTAGTGGACATCAAACATTTGCCAAGTGAAACTTAAATCCCAATGTTGTGTTTCCATCATTTCTGATCTGTTTTAACCTTCAGTCTTGTGATGCCTCCCAGGTGTTTTTTTCACTCCAGTCATTTGACTGTGTAAGTGAGAAAAATCAGTGACACTTTCAATTAATATTGCTAACTGAATTCAGCTGATGACTAAGTGCCACTTTTTTAAAAGATACTACAATAATAGCCGGACATTTAAGAAAATATATTTCTGTTGTTGTTAAATCTAGTAATGATCTCATTTGGGAGGGAAACATAAACCTCTGAAATAAAAAATATTGGCAATAATTTCAAAGTTGAGTGTATTACTCATGGAGGGAATAGAATTAGTCTGCTTCATGACTCCTTCTGCCTGAGTGTCCTTCATTCCTCTGGGCTCCATAAAACAAGACACTCAAAATTTTAGTCTTGGGAGAGGAAGATAATGGTAATTTCACACAAACTCCCCACACAGCATCCAGAAAGCTCTTAGTAGTGATAAACACCAGTGTATTTCCCCAAACTGTATTTAATTCATTTTTGTTATGTTTATTTTTATTCTAGCTAAACATTTGCATAGATAAATAATGAGACAAAGAGGAAAGCATCTACTTTTGGGGGTTTTCTTTGTATAAAGTAGGCATCATAAGTTGGCATAGGTCAGTGTGGTGGGTTTTGTTTTAGATATGAATGTATTTTTTTAAGTGAGCTTAAATCCATAAAGTTAGTTCAGAAAAATACTAAATACATTCTACAGTTGGACAATGAAGAACCAGAAAGAGCTTTGATGAGGGTGCAGAAACTCTTGCTGGTTGTTGCTTGTTGAACTTGGTGGGTGATTTTGTGCTGAGTGAGCTACAGCCCAGGAAAATCTTGTTTCACTTGTTCCAAATCAACAGCAAAGGTGAGATGGAGCTCTCTGCAGGAGCAGTACAATCCCATTACTCTGTAATAATCCATCACAGTCATTGCTCCAGTAAAGCCACTGTTGAAAGGGAGGTTCAACAGCCGGTGTTGCCTGGGAAAGCAAATAGCAAGGAAACTCCTGATTTTGACCTATGGATTTTAGATCCTCTGGTGCATTTTAAAAGCTATGTCCTAAAGATCTGAGGTTCCAGTAGCTATGCTTCAAAATGCATCAGGTCTGTCAATTTTCTGTGAGAGCCATCACAATGTATCTATGCTTTCCCTTGCCAAAACCACGGGACAGCAGCTCTTCTGTGTGTTGTGTTTAATTATGCAGCATAAACGCAAAGGCTGAGAAACCTTTTCCTGCTGAGAGTGATGGGTAAATTTACAGTGTTTACACTGAGCTGCTCCTGTAAGGTGGGTGAAATGTGAGTTTAATTGGTGCTGAGGTCCTTGCAGTACAAAATCCTGATAAATAGTAATAGTTATTTGTGGCCCGTGCTGATAATGCCAGCTGTACTGACTTTATCTCCAGCAGATAGTTGGCTTACTGAATGAATCACAGATGTCATTGTGCATTTTTATTTATGAGAAGGAAAAGAAATTGTTGTGAAGGCTTTCTAGGCCAGTTATGGGTAAGCAGAGTAAATGTTTTTGGTTTGTTTTTTTTTGCATTTTCATCATCTAGCGATGCTCATATCACTTGCAGAGAGACGAAATGGAAAACTGTGTTATTTTTGTGTTACAACTGCTTATCTTGGGTGTGGATCTTGGAAATGAAGTGTAGCACAAAAAATCCACATTAAACTCTGTGTGCTGTCAGTGTCTCCCAGCACAGTCACACGACCCTCTTTTGGGGAGCAGTTCCTGCTGCCACAGAGGCAAAGTACCTGCCTGTGATGGTGATGGGGTGTCCAGCTCAGGCTGAACCAATCCTCCTGGCTCCTAAATGTCGTTCCCCCTCAGTAATGCCCTCTGGGGCAATGACTGCCACTGTTTTGCCTCTGGGTGCCACGCTATCCTGCCCCACAGGCCATGGGAGAGAGAGATGGCACCCTGAGCAGGGTGGAGGTTCAGGGACATCCCCATGGTGGCTGGAGAGGGTTGTGTTTTTCAGACTGTGCCAAAGCCAGGTGGCAGTGGCAGTGTGGGGCCTGAAAGGCCACATAGGGCACAGCTGGGGTGCCTCCAAGGAAGGCTCAGGCAGAGGGGAGTGCAGGAGCAGCTAGAAACCTTCTATAAACCCATCAGCCTACTCACTGTATCACAGAAAAATAAGCTGTTAGAGGAAGTAGAAAACAGTATGTTCAAACTCTCTTCCCTGCTCCATAAATGTAGCCTAGCACTGACTTTTTAAATAGAGGCTTTCACAGTAAAATGAAGTTTCAGAAAAATAAGTCAGCTTTTATGTTTCACTTTTCCTCCAATGCTCTTGGAGAAATGCATGTTTGAAATGTATGCTTCTCCACAAACCTGGTTCCTTGCCTGTGTTTTTTGACTCTCACAAATGAATTAGTTTCATTTCAGTCATAAAGGAAAAGAGTCACACAAAAGGAACTAGAAGGCAAGCAAATGGGGAAATCTTGGAGGGCACACAGTGTGTCCTTGCCAGTACCTTGCTGCCCACAAAGCTTTCCCTCTGCCCGCACTTGGGGATGAAATGCCAGTTGAGCTTTCTGTAAAAGACAGTGCACTTGGAAATGTAAAGATATTTCAATCTATATCATATCATCCACTTAGCTACCCCTACTGTGGGTGTTGGGCACACAGTGGTCTGTTGTGTAGAATGGACTCAAAGCCCTCTGTCAGCATTGTGGTCACTGGTGACAGTCACAGGATGTTAGGAAAGATAAAATCAGTTTATCCTCTTAATAACTCTTGCCTTGAATACTTAACAACTGCTTAAAAGAAAATAAAAAGCTTCAATGCATCGCCCAGACTAAGGCATACTTAAGAAACTGAGACTTAACTGAAACAAAACTGCTAAAGAGACCTCCAGTGTGATATTTGACAAAATGTATGAGTTTAGTTTTAAGAACAGTACTTGATTATATTATGAATAACACCAGTGTTTATACTATTGAGGACTTCTGAGGATCACTCTTTGTTTGACTTCAGCAGATCATATGCTATATATGCCTTGTCAATCTTTGCCTGAGGTAGGGGACACTTCAGTCATTGTTGTCCCACTGTGTAATGAATGATATGAAAATAAAAAGTAGGCATTATGGCAAACAGATTTATTCTGTGTAAAATGAATACAAAAAATAACTCTATGTCTGCTTAAAATATCTTGTCATTTTTACAGTGAAAAATAAGTGACTTGCATTCACTGTATCTGAACTGGGCAGAACTAAATTTCAAATGGAAAGTAAGGAATTCCTCCCAGAGTACACGCAGCATTTTTAAATTACTTTTTTGATCACATGCAGAATGAGTTCTACATTTCAAACGAATTGCATGTAATTTCATGAGGCATCTGTGCAGACCTGAAATAAGAACCAGTATTAATTGAAACTGAATTTCTCCAGGAACAGGGGGGTGTGTCTCTGTCCCTTACTGGCCTTGTCACACATTTTGGCACCAGAGCAAAGCCAGAGATGACTTTCTGTTTTCATCTGTTAATAAAGAAGATGAGAATATCTTGCCTGGAACACAAACACCCCCAAACCTTCTGGACATATACATACATGGTTATCTGTTATGAGATGTTTCCCCTCTGGAGTCTGTAAAACCATGACATGAAAGGCTGCGGCAGCTGTCACTGTGGTTGCCATAGGTTATGGCCCCCTTCTGGCTTCACTGGTTTCTGTCCCCCTGAGCTCCCTTGAAAGCATTGACTGAAACTACAAAGCTTTGCCACATCCAAGGCAGACAACAAAAAGGTTATGCTGGAGAGATGAGTGATGATGGAAATGGGGAGGAAGAGGGATGTGGAGGGAGCTTCTCACCAGCTGCTCCCTCTTCCGTAGATGAAGCCTGGTCCTGACACCCCTGGATCTCATTTTCAGTTAGCTTCTGGGAACTCTTCATGGGCACTTGCACTACGTGGTGTGCACCAACCTTTGAGGGGAGCAGAAGAGCAGATTTCAGGCTCCTGATAGTATGGTTTTACTTCAGCCATAAGCAAAAGAGTATGAGTAAGAAGAAACAGAAGTATAGTAAATTAAGGTGCTACTTCACAGTAGTCTGCTGTCAACTAAAGATCCTGGCCCTGTTTATGATAACATTTATGTTTTAGGCTTCTGATTTTTGAAGAAATCACCACAGTAGTTGAACAGGTCAATCTTTGTATTGCTGTGGAATTGCAGAACAGCAAGCAGGCAGTATTATTAGGATAAATATATGTTGGCAGCTATTAGCCCAGAGAATTATTATGCATGCAAATCTGAAGAGCCCGGTGTATTGGCTCCAGAAGCAAAATTCCTATGCATTAGTCTTTCTGAGCAGTGATGACATGATCACACATTATGGATAGGCTATTAAACAGGCTATCTGACCCATAAATTATACTCTGGAAGTGCTTGATATTAGCCACAACAGTTTGGCAGCAGATAGCATAAATCAGCAGTGTATGTTAAGCCATTCCCACATGGCTCACAAGCAGATCATGGGGAAACTCCTTGGGTTGCTTTGCTACTGCCTCCTTTTTAAAAGCCTCAGAGCAAGTGTTATTTTTCTCAGGGTTCCTTTCAAAACAGTGTTACTTAGCACTCAAACTCTGGCCTTTTAATGAAGTGCAACAGCAGTCACACTTCTTCTGTGGCAGCACCATTTGCACCTTCAGTCCCCGGTGGCAGTGGGAGAACCCAAACCTGCCTTTGAGGATGCCCCTTCAAGAAGATATTTCTGCAGAGCACAAGGCTATGGGCACCTGTAGCAAGCAGCAGCCTCCCACAATCTTGCTGCCCTGGGAAACTCTGTCCTGACAGTCTGCATTCAGATGTGTTTATTGACTGAATATCTTGCTGGCAGTCCTGAGATGATAAGCAGGTACTTAGCCCTGAGAATCCTATACTGTGACTTGCCAAAAGGCAAGCAAATGGGGACTCAGCCTTTCAAGAACCAAATCTGTTTGTCCCAAAAGCAGTTTCTTTGCTACATTTTCCTGTCAAATTTACTGCTCCTGGATGTTACAGTTCCCCCAGGCTTTAGTCTTTGACACCTCTCTTGGCAGAATGGAGCAATAAGCTCACTTGGCATTTCCAGAACAACAAACACAGCAGGGTAGTTGTTAGATTTGTGCATTGATCTTTCCTCAACGGTGGGAAAACCATGAGCTTTTAGTTTTAAGATATATATTTCTACATTCTCCAGTCCGTAAAATGAAAGATAAAGAATGCAAGGGAGTACAGATGGAGTAGAGAGTCAATACAGGGTATAGTCAGATTTTGATAAATCTATTTGTATTATCTTGGAGGGCTTTTCTGGTTTCTACATGGGACAAGGCATGCTTTGACTGCAAAACTTGCCAATACAGAATTTCTGAGCTGTTTGTGGAAGGATACCTGGCTAGATATTCTTAAGGAGATGCAGTGGCTTTTCAGATTTGAAAGGTTTTGGCATTTCTGATATTAGGGGCCCTTTAGACAAAGTGAGTGGGAATATTACCTTAGCAGCTAAGCCAGCATCACACTCAGAAATTGCCCTTTCTGAGTGCCAGGGAGTATGCAGGGAGGTGTTTGGCAATGCAGTGCTGCAGAGGGCATGCACAGGGCCATGGAGCAGGGAGGCAGCAGCCAGGGAGCACCAGGAGGCCCCTGCATGCACAGCCCTCGCTGAGCAGGCACAGCACCACCAGCTCAGGGAAGGCTCTGAGCAGCTGCAGCCTGCCCTGCAGGTTTTAGCAGGTGAGAGAACTGGTGCAAGATGAGGCACGGGGAGGCAAAGGCCAGGTATGGATTTTCACACAGGATATGTGAGACTTGACATACTCACCTTGTCTCTGGGCACCTGAGCAGTGCTCGTCGCAGCCACCACAGCCCTGCAGCAGGATCAGTGAGGCTGCAGATGAGGCACAATTGCTGCTTATCCAACCAATGCCACCTGCACCGAGGTGCACACACATCCCACTCCTCTTCAGCAACCCGGACTAGCACAAAGGGATGCTCCCCACAGAGCACAGTGTGAATCCAGCCTCTTTTTTCAAATCCAATTATAAAACTTTATTATAAACCTCTGACAAGCCATGTTATTGTTAGCAAAAGTCTTCAGGTACTTCTAATACCAATTCATTTACCAGCATGCAGCTGCTAAGTGGGCATGCAGCCTGTTGTTTCCCCTGTGGGCCGCAGCAGAAATATCTGAAATAGGTACTGAGTGGGCAGCAGCACAGTCTGCAGCCACCAGAGCGCACAGCCCGACCGGGAGAGGCTCAGCAGGCTCGCAGTGCTGCCTGCAGGCACGGCTCTCTGGGGACATAATTACATCACCGTCAGGAGGGAGGGGGATAGCAGTCCTACTGTGGCAGCAGAGGTAATAAACGAGAGCAGCCGTCTCCCTCAGCAGAGATAAAAGATAAGAAAAACCTGACAGACAAAAGCAGAAGAAATTCCCTTCTGTGCTAGTTGTTGCATCAGTCCAACGAGGACTCTTGACCACTGCTGGCTCTAATCACACCGGCAACTTTCATCTTAACAAGAAACTCCTGCTCAGCTCTTCTTGCCACCAGATTTGCTACAGTCTCTCTTTTCCATTTCTAAGGTTCCTATCCCAAGCTTCTTCAGGGCCCGACACACATCCTTCCTTTCCCTCTCAGTCCTCCCAAGAATAGAAGCCCATCTACAGTTTCCCTTTGATATGAATGGCTTTTTCCAGGGCAAGAACCATTTCTGAGTCCTTAGCCTTCAGGAGAGCTTTTATACTATATATCTAAAATACTGTCTATATAATGTCTAGTCTGACTGAGGACAACAGAGCTAATGCCCTGCTTCAGACTAATAAAGTACATTTAAATCTCTCTGTGAATGAGTTTCTTGAGAGGAAATGAAAGAATGTTTCTCCAAACTTTTTTTCACCTGACATCTCCATTCCACAGTCACTGATTTCTGTTGCAGTCTGAGATAGTTCCTTAGCATTGCAGTAGACGCTTTATTTTTTCTGCCCGTGAAGCAGCATCCAGGGCACTTCTTGCGCGTTTTCCCTGTGTGTGTCTCCGTCACTCACTCACCTTCCCGTGTAACCGAGACACTCGATTTTGTCGGGTTTATTTTTAAACCAATCTTGCCCTCTAGTGGACAAATAAATACAATACAAGCACCTCGACCTTTTGGAAAAGAGATGGTCTGCGAGAGAGTTTTCAGCCTTTAATTTCATTGAGTGGAGCTACAGCAGTGAAGTTTTGGGGGCCAATTCAGCTGAAGATGGGGATTATGTAAAGGCCCAAAGTTGTATATCAGCACTGAGACAAAGTATAGAGCTAAGGTTTAAAAGGCCATCTTTGTCAGGGCAGCTCGGACAAGTGTGTTACTCCAGCTGCACGGTTGGAATTGCCTCCAGGCAGGAGAGAAATGGAGTCACAAAATCACCGAATCACAGAATCACCAGGTTGGAAGAGACCTTCAAGATCATCGAGTCCAACCTCTGTCCTAACACCTCAACTAAACTAAACCATGGCACTGAGCGCCACATCCAATCTCTTTTTAAACACATCCAGGGATGGTGACTCCACCACCTCCCCAGGCAGACCATTCCAGTATTTTATCACTCTTTCTGTAAAAAAGTTTCTCCTAATTTCTAACCTATATTTTCCTTGGCGCAACTTAAGACTGTGTCCTCTTGTTCTGTCAGTTGCTGCCCGGAAAAAGAGTCCTGCAGTATAACCTGGTCCCTCCTGTGTGTGTCCATAAATGCCAGGCCTCCAGACACGAGAGAGTTGTTCATTCCCTTGGGCACTGCCTCCAGCTGCTGCTGGACCACATTTCCCTTCTAGTCATAAGGTGCTGAGAGTGGTTTTCTCACAGGAAGCCTCAATGGGGCATGTGGTTTGTGAAAGACACAGGTTTGCTGTCCTGGGTAAAAGGAGTCCTTCTTGCAGCCTATTTCCTTTCAAAGCACCGTGAAGTCACTGTTTATGAGGAGTTTCTTCTCACAAACTATCAGTGCAAAGTCACTGCCTTGTTCTTACTTGGCAAAATGAGTGAGCCTTTAACTGGTGGGACACAGTTTTCACCCATGTATATGACTCCACTGGGACTGGAAGCATGGCCACACCCTGAGATTTGTGCAAAGGGTGGGAAGTTCAGTTCATATTTAAAAGCCATTCACCTGAGAACAAGAAAATACAGGACACTAGTGCTGCCATGCTGTTTCAGGAAGCTGTGAAATCAGACTGGGATGTTACAATTCAGTACAGAGCTCTTTCTATAAATATTGAATGCTGGAAGATGAAGACAAAGGAAAAAAGCCAAGGCCAGTAGGAAGGAAGCAATAAACCCCATAATTGTCTATATATACATGCAGAGCGTATAGGAAATGAGCTCGGAGTGACATTACAGGAAGGAAATTATGACTTAGCTGGTAATGTAGAACTGTAATGAGATAAATCAGAGACCTGAAATGTTAATATTGATGGATCCAATCTGTGCAGAAAGGACAAAGAGAAAAAAATGAGAAAAGGTTGCACTGTACATCAAAATCTTGTGTGCGAGCTGCACAGCATAGGTGGATAATCAAAGAAACGGTAATGGTGGTTTTTATGAGTCATGATGAGAAAGAAACAATATAAAAAGAAACATACAGATAGCTTCAGATATAGATCACTGACTTGGAATTAAGAGGCTGATAAACTGTGTCTGAAAAAAGATATCAGAGCTGATGGTGTTGCAGAAAAATGAGTATGATGGAATCATTGTCCCTATAATGGCATCTATTATCCATACAAAGAAGAATGTTTACCAGTGCACTATGGAAAAGATTCCCATTTTCAAAAAGTCACCGAGAAATAATTTTTTTCTGAATCCAACCTTGCCCACTAAGGAAAACATCATTGAAGTAATAATTCAGGAACCACTAATGTTCATTGTACTGGTCCCAAGATAAGGACACTAGCAGTCTTCATGATCTGTGAAGGTGATTCCTTCTTGATGGTCCTATACCCACAGAAAAGTCTAGAGCTAGGTTCCTTTCTTCTTTAAACTTGGTGGTTCTTAAAACCAAGTACCACTGAAAAGTAAGAGATTTAATGCTAGATTCACTAGATGTCTGCTGAATCCTATGGTTTGCACAGGAATACTCCTTCTATAAGACGGTGTGCTTTTCCAGGTTTAGAAAATAACCATTTTTAAAATGCCTTTTGAAGGTATTCCACTTCTCATGGGCTGAGTATAAATGTAGAACAAGAGCCATGATATAATGAAAAGTTGGGGTGCTTGGCTGAAGAGGAAAGATTTGGTTTTCCTTGCTCTGCTGAAAATCTAATACAAAAAATATGCAGTGGAGCAGAGCTAGAAGCTCACACTGCCTTCTCTCAGTTATGTATTCAATCCATTGAATGGCTTTTACTGTCATTAGTGTTTCTGTATAATTATTCTGAAGCATGACAGCCTTTTGAAGAAGATCATCCCTTCTCTTTTATCCCAACATGCTTTGCACTTGGATTCTTATAGTCCTTGTGATGGTTGAGATACCCTGAAGAGCACTGCATGGAGGTATCCCAAGTGTTGGTTCAAGGCTCTGTGGGCTGGGAATGAAGGCATCACTGAGGTGGCATCAGCTGCTGGTGGCAGCATCTCCACCAGAGCTGCACTGCAGGGCATCCAGTGGGACTTTTCTGCTGGTTTGAGTGCCCACAGACTGCACACACAGGCACTCACCCCAGCAGGATCTCACTGACAAAAATCTGAGACCAAGTTCAGGCACTTCCAAGGTTTTGTGTGAGCTCTTCAGGCTCTGAAGACCTGGATTTAGCTAGAGCTGGCTGTTAAACAGGAAGTGAAAATAAGTATTTTTATACTGCAAAGAGTAAGAAATCAGTTGTTAATTTGGCAAGTAGAGTATTTATACTGACTGACTTGGATTATGATTATTGTGATAGTTTTTGCTTCTACGTTAGTGGTTTTAAAGAGTAAGAAGATTTTTGTGAAAGAAGGTAAGAAAATAATTTGTGGAATATGACAAGAGAACTTTAGAGAAAAGAATACAGTAGTAATTGGGATGTTTGAGTAATGAAGAGAAATATTAATTGAATATATTATTGATTAACTGTAGAAATTATTTTCAACTCATGAATACTCTAATCACTTGGCTACATTTTATGAAGAATAAGGGAATCTTCTCAAGAAAAACAGAAAAAAGAATACTAAAAAAGAAGGGAAACAAGAAAAGAAACATAGAGGGCAAGTTCTCATTATCATAAATCAGGCTTAACTGATTAAGATGGCTTTATAGATGCTTTGCATCAGCTGAACAGCACAAAGTAGCTAAAAGCACAAGTAGATCTAGCCCTCCTTCTGGAAAACAATGATGTCTTAAGACCAGAGATTAATGCTAAGATTTATAAATGCACAAATAGATGTTATGAGGGAAATTGAAGAATACCAAAATAAAAATAATCAGAGATAATAAAAGGAAAAAAGAAAAAAAAATGAATGGCTTCATTCACTTCATGAATAATTTCTGTCTAATTCCTCCATTTGAATGATGTAGTTTAATAAAGAAAACTTTGTTCTATTTAAGATTTGTATCAGACATTCAGGTATGAATTTCCTTCCTGTATTCTTCTGACATCATCATGTTGTTCCTTTAGTCCAGTTAAAGAGGAGACGCTTTTATTTTTGCGGTAGAACAGATCTAAAAATGCCTGATCTACTCCACAGAGCTCCACTGCAGTAAGCACCTTAAAGATGCCCACCAAAGAATAATGCCAGTCACAACAATTTTACAGTTTAAATGGTGGAGACAGACACCAAGTGAAAAATGGCATTACTAAGAGCTGAGAAGAAGAGGCCAGAACTATCAAGTGAGACAGCCAGGAATGAAACACAAGCTCCCTGGTTCCTAAGCCAGTGTCTCTCCCCTAGACCATACCACTACTTTCATGAGATTACTCTGGAGTTTTACACTGAATCTAATGACCCAAAATATAACACCCTTTTTATTTAATGCTTCCTCAGCTTAGAATAAGATCTATATGTTCCTGCACAAGCATAGAATGGCTGCTCTAGGAAACAGTATTTTGCCAACACTATTCCTAGTTTGTATCATACAGTAAGATTCTGTTACTGTATCTTTTAGTGATTTTTATAACTTGTAAATAATATTTTCTTATCGTGCCAATGAATAAAAAATAATCTTCCCCAGGAAGGTTCAGTTCCAATCACTCCAGCATAATAACATTATAAACTTTTATTCCAAGACAAAACATGATGCAGCTTCTATCTGCCTTCTGCAGAGTACTTCCAAAGACAAGACAAAAGTAATAATTATTATAACCATCTTTTTATGTGGATGTGCAGGAACATAGTGAAATGCCAGGGTAAATTTATGGTGGAGTAAAGGATAAAACATTAGCTCTGCATCAGCTCCATCACAAGTTGTGCCTGAGAGGCAGCCGGTCACTTTCAGTGTTTCTGATTTTAAGCATAAATTATTGATGCAGAGACCATAGTTACATGAAAATTACATTCACCTGCACTGTGGATTAATGGATTTCAGAAAGCTAAAATTAAGGCAGGCAGTCTTTGAGCTTCAGATATAAAAGATCATGAAGCTTGGAGATGTGCTTACTCTCTTTGGAGCAGTACTTGATAATAAATAATGATTAGGAACAAAAGGAAAATAAAAATATCTGCAGCATTGTGTTGGGCCATATGTAGGCCAGGTCATTACATCACAGCTGGCATATTTGCAAATATAAAACCAAAACAAATAAATCACTGGTTTAGGCTTTTTTTCTAGCTTAGATTTGGTTAATTTTTTGTTTTGATTTTTGGGTTTTGTTTTGTTTTGTTTTCTAAAATTGTTTGCTTGCTTGCTTGTTTGACAATGGAATTATGTAAAGATCATCTGTCAAAATATACTGGGGCGAGTGATTCACTCTGCAAGATACTAGAAGTCTTTTCTAATATAGAGACTGTGAAAATACTGGGTCCTTAAGCAAGACATGCCTAGGAAGAGATTAAACCATGCAATGCCTTATTACTGGGAGATGCAGTAGAGGGCAAAACGTGTCTGTTTCTGCCAGTGCAGTGCATTTCAAACCTAAATACTACATGCTTAGCACTGAAGTAGAGCTTAAACTGAAACAAAGAGCAATGTTTTCTCTGATTCCTACCCTGTAAGTCACGTTTGTAAGGAGGTTTTAATGTAGGTTCATAGAAAAATCCAATAATTGGTTCTTGGTGTAATCACAAAGGCCTAATCCTATGCTCATTAAAGTAATTGATAAAACTCTCACTGACGTCAGAGGTGTGGGATTGAGCCCTAATACAGCACATTGGCTTTTAGACATATGTGTCACATGTGAGAGTTAATAAATGAAAGGCACAGAGACACAGAAGCTACTTGGAAAACATCTTTTCAAAGACTGAATACTGTGTCCTTATCTCACAGACACACACAGGCAGTGGAATGGCTGATCCAACCCAATATTCCTGCTCCAGGATAATGGCAATGTTTTTAGTCAGTGATGGGAGATGTAGTGAGGGAAAGGAATGCTCCTAGATGTGCTTTAGCCCACCAAGGAGAAAACACATATTTCCAAAATTGTGCAAAAGAAAACAAGAACAAACAGTAATTTTACCCACCACACAACAGAGATGTTTTTGCAGAATCACACAAATTAATTACAGTATTGACTAAGCAATCTCCAACTTCAGTTCTTGAAAAAGCAATTCTACATGCACAAAGGAAAAGCTGAATAAGGGTTTAGTAATTTAGGACCAGCTGACACAATGAGCACAGTAACTGTATCTTACCCAAGGTAATACCTTTGTGCTCAGAATACTCCTCCTAGGTCAGCAGACCAGATGTTTTTTCCAGTGTAAACAAATAAAAGAGCCTGGACTCTTTATCTTCTGCAGCTGAATTAAATGCACCATTCCATAGTAGGCCAAATCCTGTTCTTAGGTAAAGTAACAGGATTGAAATTAATTTATGTTGATGTTTTGTCTAGATTTGAGTGGTGACAACTAAAGCAGGCAACACTCAAAACTCTGACTTCTTCTGTTTTCAATATTAGCTGTACTTGTTATAATAATGACTAACCAAAAGCAAAGTTCCATTGTGCTGACTTTACAGAAATGCTCTTTATTCCACTTTTCCTCCCAAGTCTTGTATTCCCAACAATTTATAAGAACTAGTGTAGTAACTGTTTTTTATTTTCTCATATTCTGAGTAGAAAAGTAGTCTCATCACCAGTCATGAAATGCCTCCTTTCTCTCACTTTCATTCATAAAACCCACAAAATCCCACAATCAAATGCTCCTGCAGGATTACACCCACACAAAACCAGATGAGGAATTTAGACTCCTACTGACCCAGAATTAAACATGCAAGCGGGTTCACATCTGGGGATTTAAATCCAAACTCCTTTCCATAGAAATTCAAAGAGGATCAGATCTGAGGTTCTGGTTTTGCACCATTTCTAATCCTAATAATTTTAACTTAATCCAAACCTCAGCTACAGAACTGTACAGTTTTAATCAGGACACTACTGACAAATTTGAAAGTAAAAATAGGAGGCTGAGAGTGACATTTGCAGCTACTGCCATCCATTAGTAACACATTTTCTATCAAGTAGGCATTTAAAGAAACTCATTTTTCCCTCAGTCTGCTTCTGCACTATTGTGACTACTAATTTCTGTGGAGTTATCCCTAACTCACCCCCATATAAGTGGAAAAATATTCCATCTTCAAAACAGGAACCAGCATGGCCTTATGTAGGCAGCATTAATTTTCATCTGCTCTTTGTTCTTGGAAAGAAAGGTATTTTTTATTCCTTCCCAAGCTTTATCTTAAAATAGTTATTTGCCCAAGTAATCCTCAACGAGGACCAGGTTTTTGGTTGCTGAGTACATTTTCTGGTTTACATTTACCATCATAAGGCATGCTGGTTTTGTAGAACGTTTTTTATTAGGAAATGAAATGGAATTACCATCAGAACTTTTAGACATTGCCTTGATTCAGTTTGAAATTGAGCATATTTTCAAGTTCACTAAATAAAGCTTCTTTCATCCACAAACAGGTCAAAATGCAACCAGCCACAGCACATGGGCAATTAGAAGTGCCACATCAATTCTCCAGGCCGTCTGACTCAGGTAAGTGGATTTGCAGCTGGAGTGCCTGGGTCAGTCTGCTGAGAGGGCAGCTACAAACCTCCACAGCTTATAGACAGAGAGGGAGAGAAGGTCGAGATGTTTGCCACATCAACATCAACACATACATTTAAAAACCATATCACCTCACACCAACAGATAAATTTAAAAACAGTAATTTAAACCAGGCACAAACCAGTAACATTTCAGTTCAACATGGGTTTACAGTTTAGTTCTGCTATAGCTGGAAGAAAGCAGTTCTCTGACTTTGTACCTAGGTAAAACCTCCAGGCTTGCCTGACAGAGCATAATTGGGAACTTTTCCCATCCCAAGCAGGAAACTCACATTTTCTTTTGCTAAGATGCAAACAGATTTCCTTGACAGGGATTTAGGCTTTCTGAGTTTAAAACGTCATCAGCACAAAAGCTTGGTGCCCTCACAGTGCCAATGTGCTCTGGATGCCTCCTGGCAACAGTGAGTTACCCTCGTGGGCAAGGACTGTCTTTGGTGTGCACCAGAAGGGGCTGTTTGGTCTCTTCACAGCTCCCATTTAAAGGTGAGATACTTTTTTTGGCCAGTTTTCTGATTCCAGAAAATTATTTGCCCTTAAGAAAGAAGTTGTCTTTACACACAAGAGAGATAAGACAACCCAATCATAGAATGATTAAGGCCAGAGAAGACCTCCAAAACTATTGACTACATCTATTAACTTAACACTGCCATGTCCACGGAGAAAACAACTCCCTAAGCACCATATTTACAGGTTTTTTGAATGCTTCCAGGGATGGCAATCCTACCTCTTCCTTGGATATCCTTTTTCAATGCTGGACTACCCCTCTGGTACAATGTCCTCTCATTCTGTCTTGTTACTTGGGAGAAGAGGTTGAGCTCCACCTGGCTATGAACTCCTTTCAGGTAGTTAGTTCTAGGATGGTAAGGTCTCCCTGAGCTTCCTTTTCTTCAGGGTAAACAGCTCCCAGACTTGTGCTCCAGACCCTTCCCCAGCTCCACTGCCCTTCTCTTCCAGCACCTCAGTGTCCTTCTTGCAGTGAGTGGCCCAGAAGGGGACACAGCACCCGAGACATGGCCCCACCAGTGCCGAGTACAGGAGGACAATCCCTGCCCTGGTCCTGCTGGCCACACCACTGCTGATACAGCCCAGGGGGCCACTGGCCTTCCTGACCAAGTGAGCACACGCTGGCTCATGTTCAGCCAGGTACAAGGTCAGGTTTCCTGTTGGTATAGTGTGAGCTTAGGCCTAGAGGGCCAGCGGCGGGGCTTTCACTTGCAGGAGGAATGAGAAGCTGCGATCCGGCGCCGCGGCTGTGTTTGTGTGCGGACGCCGGCGGCCTCTCAGCCTCTCCCTGCTGAGGGCTCCCGGGCAGGCCCCGCGGCTCTCCCGGCCACGGCCGCAAGAGAGCGCACCGGCCCCGCCAGGCCCCGCGGCGCTCATCCCGCGGCTCCCGGCGCTCATCCCTCGCTCCCGGGGCTCATCCCGCGGCTCCCGGCGTTCACCACAGCGCCCCGAGCAGCGCCGGCTGCGAACGCCCCCGCGGGAGCGCCTGGGGGGAACGGAGGGCGCAGCCGATGGGAGGGGGAAGGCGGTGCGAGAGGCGGGCCCGGCGCGTCTCCGGCATCCACACGGCGCTGCTGCGGGCGGGGTCGGCTCCGAGGCGCCTCATCCGTGCCCCTGCCGGCAGCGCCGCCGGGAGCGCTCGTGCCCTGCCGCAGTGCCCCTGCAGCCCGCCGAAGCCATCTTCCCCCGGGCGCTCCATCCGGCGTTCCCGGGGTGTGCGGGGCAGCGCGGCTCTCTGCGCTCACAGCTTGGAGCAGGAGGCGGCGGCAGCGACAGGTGACATTGGAGCCCTCGCTGGGGATGTTGCTGATCCCGATGCCTGGTTCCGAGGCACGGGCGTCCTTCTCGTGGGCTGTGCTGTGCTTGCTCACTTGGCGAGCTTGGGAATGTCGGGGTGTAGTGCCAAAGCCAGAGTGATGCCACTCAGTTTCCCCTCCTCGGCCCCAGCGCATCGGTCTGCCCCGCGATCAAGCGTCACCCCTCTGCATCTGGGCAGAGAGCAAAGGTGACAAAAAACTAAGTCATCCTTTTAGTTTTACCGGCAGAATACCCACTATAGATGCATGATGGGGTTTTTCAAACAGGCTCAGGTGCCTTTGAAAATGCTGTGACTTCGGTTCCTCTTGTTTAGGTGATACAAACCCAAACTGGCCCCGAACAGGAGAGCCAGGAGTAGTTCTAAATGACAGTAACACATCTATCGATCTATCCATCCAGCCAGTCAATAGATTGCCTCTGCTCACAGAAGAGTTTTAGTGCCAACAGCTGTAGCTTGGGTTTTCCCAGGGAGGTTATTCCTGACAATACCGCTGGATTTGGCCAGCTGGACATCAGGCCCAGTCAAACGTCTTCACTGGGGTTTGCGGTCTGGGTTAGGTCGCTAGGGACAAGCCCAAGTTGATGTCATGGAGTATACTAAGAAGCTCTCAAATAATTAAGACCAGGTGTTTTCCAACACCATGCATTTGCCCAGGATTTTAATGCCCGTTCCTTTGCAGCTTGGAATAGTAGTTTAAATCTTTCTCACCTTTTCCCATATAAGCAGGGGTGACATTTGTTAAGAGAAGAGTGGTGATTGGGTAATGGTTAGGATAAAATTTCAGAAAAATATGAGCACAAAAGAGTTAGAGACAGCAAAAGCAGGTATTCTGCCTAATGCCCTCAGCTACCATTAAGAAACATGAAAATCTAATTGTACTGAATGGAAACGTACATCTTCATCACTGATTATGACATGGAAGAAAATTACTATATGATTGGCATCATAATGGCCAATGTTGAAATGTGATGACACGCCAATATGATGTACATCTCCATTAGGAATGATAAATCAAAGGTTATTCATTTGTGCTTGATTTATGCCTGGGAAATGCTACCAAGGGAAATCTTGATTTAAATCTCTCAAGTAATAATAATAAAAAAAAAAGCCGGGAGTGCCCTCTTCTGGCAACAGATGACAACTCTAGGCCTGCAGTACTTTTCCCTGTTGCTTTTTATTTCTGAATATAATTTAAATTTTCGATCTTTCATTATCCCCTTTACCACCACTATGGTACATGATGCTTTCAGTAATATAATTCATAGTCCTTTCTTGTGTTTTATCCTCTGTTTCAGAAGTAGACTGGATAACATTTAATCCTGTGAAATCTCCCTTCTCACAACCAGAGGCCTTAATCTTGCTGGTAATCTTATTCCAGGAATACAGCAGAAAACTGCACAGGCTCTGCCCAGTTTATTACTGAGCATGGAGGAAAGGAGTTAAACTTTTTCTGAGTTAGATGAGAGATACAACCTGATGAGTATATTGAACAGGACTCCTCTGTAGTTGCCTGTATTTAATAGCTAGAAAGGAGAGAGTGGAACAGGAGATGAGAGGGAGGAAACACCTCGACTCCTTGCTTGCTGCCATTCCCTGCACTTGTGCTTGTGCACAGCACGCTCTCCTGTCTGTCACTCATGGCTGTGCAGGAGCATCAGCTCTGACCTCTCTTACACATAGGTAAGGCCTTTCAGCTGCTTATACCACCCCACCTCCAATTCCTAAATCTTCAAGCTTTTAAGATGCATCTTTCTTAATGCAGCTAAAATTCTTGCTTAAGTTCACATTATTTAACGGCTGAGTTGCTGCAACGTCCTTTGCTCTGGCCTTGACACTTGCAGGCTTGCCTTTGCCCCAGTCATACTGCATATGGCTGCTCTTGCTTCAAAGATCATTTCCATGGCCTGTCTCTTTGAACATGTCACTTCTCTCTTGGCAGCACTGTGCTACCTCCCCCCTCCCCTATCTCACATCAACATAAGCTGCCTGTCTTCATTTCCAAGGTCCCCTGGGACCCCACCTATCATCTCTCATTGTCAAGAGGCAGGAACAGGGAACAGAGCAGCTGCAATAACTGCCCTGCCTGAGCAGGCTTCCAGCTCTGCCATGCTTGGTCCTTACATTCCCTTTTGGAAGAGGATGTGGATGGATACAATTGTTCAGGGGCAAAAAAAGGGGGTGACTATTAAAGGCAGTCAGGAATGAATGCAACTCTCATGTTTAAATGCTGTTAAAACCTTAAAATGGTTCGTCACCCTTTGTTCAGAGTTACCATCCTCCTGTACTCACCTCCAAGCAAGCCCATTCTCATTTTCTCCTCTGTGGTATCTGTCATAGTTGGAGAGTACCCTACATAAACACTCTCGATTTACGATTTATATTGGTAGCTCTCTAAAATCTCCTTAAAGCTCTCCTTTGCCATGCTGTCTATGAAAGCTTTGACAGCCCTTAGCCTGCTAGTGAGGTAATATTGCTGTCACTGAGCATTCATTTCCTTTATTCTCCCTCTGTCTGTTTGTATCCATCTGTGGTCTCTTGTCCTCTGTTTAGTTTGTAACCACTTTGGGACAGGGCCATCATTTTGCTCAATGTTTACACAGTGCTCCAGACAATATTTGTTGTTGGGGTTCCTATGTGGTCCAATAGTACAGGAAATAAATAAAAACAGTAACAGCCTGTGGCAGGTGCTCTCTTCTTGCATAGACCTCATTGATTTCAGGCTGTGAACTGAGCAAATTGCATGAATGTGGCTTGGGTCTTGTGGATAACTGAGAAAAGGGCAGAAACAGAAGAACAGTTCTGTGTGTTCTATTCTAGATGTTGGCCAAAATGCCTCTAATCAAATTCTTTCTTTTTTTTTTCTTTTTTTTTTTCCTGTAGAGCAATGTAGAGCAGATCCAGGGACAACCACTTATCTTCATGTCCTTTTTTTCTAGAAAAGGGCAATGGGGGAGAAGGCAAAAGTTTATAGGCTTTTGTTTTTGAAAAATAAAACAGAAGGGCTATAAACAGCAGGAGGAAGAAGAAACTCCAGACATTTGAAGATCCTTAGAGCTCACCTTTTTCCCCTTTTAGTTTGTATAAAACTACTTTAAAACTCTAATCCTCAACTGTTTTCACAACCAGTAGTAAACTGTATCTTTGCCTGAGTTCCCTAATTTTTAACTTGAGCATCTCTTGCTTTAACTAACGTAGGGGCCATAACCCTATTTTTGTAAGTCTTTTGATGATTGACTAGGAGATGTCATGAATTGTTATTATTCTATGATAACCTGAGTTTGGTTTTATTAGAAAAAATGGATTTAAACACTATTTGATTCTACTGCCTACTCTGGAGCTCTACCAACCTCTAGAAATGCCCGGGGCCTGCTAGAGAGGGCAGGGGATATGGCTGTATTGCAAAACATTCAAAAAGAATTCTCTATGTCTCTGAACTGCAGCTTATCCATAGAGAGCTCTCTTTAGGCTGATACAGCTCATAAAGTGAGCAGTCTTTGGGATCAGATCTGGATCCAAATGGTACAAAATTGATTTAAAGTACCTTGTCAATACCAATACAACACAGAACCCCAGCCTGTGTGGTTTACAATGCTATCCAAGAGCAGACAAGAAAGAATTATTTGGTGTAATAAATCAGAATTCCATGTTAATTCTGTATCAAAGTATTGGATAAAAAGGACAAATATTGAGTGAGGTATAAAGGAACTGTTTGAAACCCACAGAAGGCTGAAATTTCAGTCTGAGCTATGCTTAGGGTGGTAGTAGAGCCCGATGTTTGGTGTCTTTTAATTTGGAAGTTCCCCATAAATTTTCAGGGTACTGATTGAGAAAATTAAGATATTCTGTTGTTGACAAAAAGAGCTCCCAAAGAAGACCATAGGAAACAACCATTGATGAACATAAGAGAAACCCGGCTGTGTAATGGGACATACAGCATGATGCAGTAGACAGCTGTAACACAAGATGCTGGATTGTAAAGTTGTGCTCATCCTCAGTGGGAATGCTTTGCACATTGGCACTGATCCCTGCAGAGCCAGCAGTCCAAGGAAGGTGTCATACTGAGGAACAGAACCCAAATTATTAAAGACCTTAAAGCAATGCAGCTTCTGTCACTTACTCTGCATTAAGGCTTAGGAGGATCATTAGGTTTGTGTTGATGATCAAAAGTTACATGTCTGAAAGAACACAAATGCATGAGAAAACAGAAAATAGAGAAAAATCATCTTTCTATGAGATCTTACGTGTAACATTTAAATACAGACTTGGATGAAGATCATTCAGCTTCCTTTAAGTTACTCTTTTAAATTCTTTTTCCTGTCCCATGCCTATCTTTCCTCAGCTTAAGGCTGATCCTGGTGTCTACAAGCTGGCTTCTTTTTTTGTCCTTATAACTGTCACTTATGGACAGACTTGATCAGGACTTGACAATTAAACAGTAATATGGCATTTCTCTTGATGTCACAGGGAACCATCCTACAGAGGCATTCAATTTGGAAAGCATGAAATTATTTTTGTTATGGCCTGAATGATTTTTGGCAGGTATTTTGTTTTGGTTTGGTTTTTTATTTTGTTTTGTTTGTTTGTTTGTTTGCTTTCCATATCTGGTAAAACTGTTCTAGAAGTAGAAGGAAACACAGTAGGTGAAAAGCAAGGCAGTTAATGAGACTGAACAGGCAAAAGAACATAGTAGTTAGATGGCATGCTATGGGCCAAAGTGAAAGCATTTATTTATTGTCTCAATCAAATGGCAACATAAGGTTCTTCTTTTTCCCCTTATGTTATTAGTCTTATAACATGGAAAACATTTCCTTTCCCTGTGGAACTCCTCCAAGTCAATCCACTATGGTAAGGAAACCTAACCTTTAATACTTTGTGATAAATAAAACATCAGGAATAAAGATATACAACAACGTATTATGACAGATATTACAAAAAAGCACACACAGAGATCTGTTCAATAATGTCTCTTCGGAAAATTCCTGGTGTTTCTAAGCACTTAAGAATTTAGTATCTGAGCACCTCACAATCACTAATGGATTTTAGTCTCCCTTCAGTCCAAAGGCAGAAAAGTACATTGCCCTTATACAGTTTAAGAAGGGAATAGTCAGAGATTTGCCTATGGTCCTATGTAATTCTTCTGGAAGTGGGGCTTGAGTCAGGTTTTCTGTGTCATGGTCCAGCACCTTGAGCCATCTTTTCACCCTCTAATACAGCTGCATCACAGCATTTAGGAAAGGATTTAGGAAATTTGTGTGATGCATAATGCTCGTTGGCCTTTTTTAATATCCCAGGTCCTTATAGTCCTGAATAATCATTAGAAAGAGTTTGCTGTTAGCTTAGCCTTTGAAAGAAGCTACTCTCCAGTGTGATATAATTTGCCCTGACTTTAGGGATTTTACACAGCCCTACAACAATTTGTGTATTTGTGGCCCACCTCCCAAAGGAAACTGTCCTGGCATGGATTGGGACCCAGTGTTTAAAAAGCACTTTGCTGCATATGGCTTGGCTGGGAAAATTCTACACAGGCCAAGTGATAAAAAAACAATCAAATGAAAAAACTTCCCTCCAGCCAAGATCTAAAAGGATGGATGGCACCCAGTCGATTTCCCCCCATGTTTAAGTTCTCTAACCCCTACCTATGGGAGCACTTAAGCACTTCAGCCTTAAATGCTTGAGCAATCACGTTGCCTCGGGGTGGGGGGTTGGGGAGAATATTCATTTGCTTTCCTGGGTCAGGACCTTGACCTGGAGACTGTGGATATTTGATTCTTTTGAAAACCAGGGCATTTCTTTGGCACTTTGCATGGGAGTCTAATTTTAGGCAGTTGTATTTTTAAAATCCGGGCCTAAGTACACTACCATAGGAAACACAGCATCCTTGTGTTTGGGGCAGAATGCTCCCACCAGGGATAATTTCTTTAACCCACTGGCCAGCAAAGAAAGAAAGAAGCCCAACCAACCATCCTAGCAGCACCCTCCCCCTGCAAGCCTCTCCTATCCCCAAGGTTAGTTTGGGATCCTGGATGCATTTTGAATGGCTGTTGATACAAAGTCGTGCTCTTTTCATTTTCATGTCACTTATTTAAAGAGGAGTCTTGAAGCTGTTGTTTACTGCAGCAGTGCTTAGGAGGGAAAAGAATAGCGAGTGTATTTTCAAATGCCCTTAGCAGCTTTCTTTTTATTTTGCTCTCCAAGCCCCTGCTATTCAAGTTCCCTTCTCCTCAGAGCACTAACAGCTAGATTGTTCTGTGCAACCAGCTCCCATTAGCAAAAGGAGTCATGCACATCATTCCCATGAACTGCTTTAGCAGCACGGTCTCATATGTTGAAATGTGCCTTAAAGACAGAGGATGCTGGATAAATATTAACCACACAGTGTTCTCATTTAAACTTGTGTTTAAAATAGCATTTGGATTTTTAAAATGTACACTTACATTATTTGGTATCAGTCATCTTTGTCTTCCCAGTTTAAGAAATTAGATATGCCAGGGCATAACAAATCTGCATTAGAAGCATGGGGTTTGGTGGTTTATGTTGGAGAAAGGAAAGGGGGTGGGGGCTGACATTTGGATTTACTGTCATACCTCAATAATCTACAAACCCTAATTTCTCATCAGTGAGTTTGTTTCCTTTGTTTACATTAGTTGCATTGAAATTTCTGTCAATTATTTAAACTCTGAGTAGTCACAACTCATCTATTGCTTTTTATAGATAATATGAGATCTGACTGTGATTAAATTCATATATGGACAGACAGAATGGTTTCTTTAGATTGTGGAGATTCCCTGGGAATCCTTCTGCCTCCTAGAAAAGGTTCAGTTTGATATGAATTAAAATATGCCTGTGACTAATTGTCATTTGAGAAGCATACCAATTTCACTGGTTGTATCAAAATCAAGCTCAAAAGTATGTTCAGAAATGTATTTACTCTTGTTGCATAGATTCCAACATGCTTCATGGTATAAAAGAAACAGAAGTATTCTTTTGTTGGGTAGTGTGGGAAGAGAGAAAACCAGATTTTTTCCTAATGTCAGACAATTAGTTTCTGATTTATATCTTAAAGCACACCAGTTGTTAAACGTTGCAATTTCATCTTAGCTAGCACAGCTGTGGATGGCTTTACAGAAAACTCATAAAAATTTAAAACCATTTTCTAAGGCTGGTAGACTTCTTCTTTATTATCAATGACAGCGAATCCTGTGTCTAGAAGTGGCTTTTGCATTTTTTTTAAAAAAAATACACCTTCTTCTGGTTGAGTTTTGTGGTTTGATTTTGTTAAATCGGTGGACCTTTCATTCCTCATGGTTAACAGCAGTGACTGACAGTCACATGGATTTTTTTTCTATAGCCATGAGTACCAGTGACTAGAAAAACAAGCAAATGGTCCCAATTGCCTAATAAAAAGTAGAAATTCTGTATCTTAAATACTTCAATCCTCTTTCAAAATGACCATGCAACCCTGCCCGAGTGCATGGATATAACTTAAAGCACTTTAAAGCACCTTAAAGGTGGAGTGCACCCCTGATAACTAAAATTCTCCAGGCTGTGGTTACCATTTACTCACAATTTTGGACAATGCAAAAACATAAAAGCTTCTGTTGCCAGGATTGTTGCATATTACCACCATTCATCAAAACATTGTGGTAGTTGTCTATTCTTCCCCACTTTATATTATTTTCAATTTTTTTTATCACTAGGAGACTGTGAGAATCTGCTTAATAACAAATCAATGGGTTTATGCATTGCAGTGTGGACAAGAGAAAGATTTCAAGTGCCCTGCTTCCAGAAGGCTTATTTAAACCATAACAAAATAATTAAAAATTGCTTGACCATACCTTTTTAATTGGCTCCCTGATAGAAGGGTTAATAGAAATTCTAATACCTATGTATAAAAGGACAGATAAAGAAAACAGCGTAATGTAAAATAATTCAGATTGTCTCTGTGTAAATGAGGCAGTAAATGCCTGCAACATGAAGCTCAGTCTGACTTCACAGCAGGGCTTGGTGCTTAATTGAAAGTCCTAACTAGACCCATTTATCAAAGAAATCACTCAGAGGGAAATTTAATTATCACAATTAATCTATATTTTTTAGAAAGTCCCAGCAAGGCACATTGAAAATTTCTTTGGAAAGAATTTTACAATGTTATTGTCCAAAAAAGTCAAGTGCCAAACCTCTCGTAGATAGGAAAAAAAATAAACGCGGGCAGGCACAGGGCACGTTTTGTGAGGAGCAACTTGTATTGGCACTTAGACGCAGCTCAGAGTAATGAGCACTGTCACAGCAGGAGCTCAGATGGAACTATTTCTTCCTAAGTCACAAACCTGCTCCCTTTGCAGGCTGGAGAGAACGTCTGGCTTCTTGAGAGAGCTGCCCCACAATGTCCCCACAGACTTGGAGTCCTTGGCACTGCAGGACCCCCAGCAGCCCTCAGCTACCCCTGTGAGGCCCTGCTCACAGTTTGTCCCAGCGCACACAACGAAAAGCCAGAGACACAGCATGGCCTCTCCTCAGTAACTAACACATGGAGCTTCTGTGGAGTGAGGAACCAGTGGCACTTCTTGTTTCAAACACTTGTGTTGAGAGATCTCTCCAAGCCCATGCTTGCATCCATGTTGAGTGTCCTCCAGTGAGCAAAGTTTTGTCCTGAAACCAGGGTATTTCTCCTGGCTAAATGGTGATATTCGCCTCCCAGCTGGCATTGACTTAGCAGCTGGACAAGTTAGGAAGAAAGGTAACTCTGAGCTCCGTTCCTGCACAGCTTCACCAAGATCTTTTCCATTGATTGCTTTTTAAAGACCAGGTAACATTTGACAGTTTAGTTCAGTTTTCTTTCTTATTTTGAAAAGCAGCCCCTTGTTTTATACAGAACCCTACCTTCATTTCCAAGCCTCCAGTGTAATCCTGGTATGCTGCAGAGGGCTACTTCTGGAGCAGACAAGTAGAATTACCTTTACATGCATCATGTGGCACTTGACATGCCTGAATGAAGATGAAAAGAAAGCCCCAAGAAAGTATGCAAGTCTGTGTCCTGATAAGATTCCCCTTCAGTCAGTCAGTGAGCTGATGGATGGTAGTTTTTTAGGGCTTCTGGACACCAGTGTGCAGCACCTGATAGGCAGGAGTCTGCTTCTTCACTTTGAGACCACAGAGCTCCAGTACCTGCATTGGAGGCAGGATGCAAGGAAGGGCTGTACCCACAGTGGCTTCAATGAAGGGCAACACTGGGCATTTCAAAGCACAGGGAAAGTGAGGACAGATTTTCTGTCATTTTGTGTGGCTTGCACAGCCCCACACCTACTCCTGTTTCCCCAAGCTTAAAGGGGGCCCATAACTCACCCCAAGGTAGCATAATTTTCCCTTCCACTCTTCATAGTCAGAACATTAGAAAGTATGAACCATGTTAACATTTTTGTGCATCACCTTCCTCCTTTGTCTTCTGTGGAAAAAGTTTCAGCTTGGTCTCTTGATGTCACTGAAGTTGTTTGCGGCCCTTTTTTTTCTGTATTTCCTACATTATTCAGGTTATACTAATCACCAGAGGGGAAGGAAACAACTCCAGAGCAGATTGAATTGACGTTTAATTGGACATCCTGTGAAATAAACATTGTGACTTGGATAAGATTAAAATGTGAGTCACAAGTCTGGTGAGTTTTCAACTGTCAGGGAATGCACTGGAGGAATGAGGCAAGAACAGCAAAGAGAGAGCAGCCAGAAGCAATGCTCAGTAGAACAGCAGCTGCTGGACTTGCATACTTGTTTTCACTGGGCTTGGACTAAAGGTCCAGTGGACAAAACTGGAGAAAACAACTGACAGTTCTTTATTTAAGAATTATTACATTTTCAAACATATTTTCATTTACATCTATTTGCCTTGTACTGAACCCATTTGTGAATGCCCTTTGGCAGTAAAACACTGTCCAGCTTAGCTAAATTCTTGGATGTTAAGTACTTAAAAGTGCTTCTGGAGAAGAAACCTTCAACAGGTTTGGCATCTCCCATGTACTTTCTTTTTATGTTTGATACTTTGCAATACTTCCAGCAGGTAGATATGCTGGAAGAAACAATTTGCAGACACAGAAATGAAAACAGTATTGTAGCATATTTGTTAAAATATGAATTCCAAATCACAGAGTCACTGAATGGGTCAAGCTGGAAGGGACCACAGAGGCTCATCTGGTCCAACCTCCCTGCTCAAGCAGGATCATCCTAGAGCACATGGCACAGGATTGCATCCAGATGGGTCTCGAGCATCTCCAGTGAGGGAGACTCCACACCCTCTCTGGGCAATCTGTTCCAGTGCTCAGTCACCTGCACAGTAAAGAAATTCTTCCTCATGTTCAGCTGGAACTTTCTGTGCATCAGTTTCTGCCCACTGCCTCTTCTCCCATTGCTGGGCACCACTGAGCAGAGCCTGGCTCCATCCCCTTGACACTCTCCCTTCAGATGCTTATAAATGTTGAGATCCCCTCTCTGTTGTCTCCTCTCGAGGCTGAACAGGCCCAGCTCCCTCAGCCTTTCCTCGTGAGAGAAGTTCCAGTCCTGTAACCATCTTTGCTGCCCTCCTCTGGACCTGCTCCAGGAGCTCCATGTCTCTCTCATGCTGAGGAGCCCAGAGCTGGACAGGGCACTCCAGATGTGCCTCACCAGGGCTGAGCAGAGGGGCAGGATCACCTCCCTCGACCAGCTGGGAATTCTCTTCCTAAAGCACCCCAGGACACCAATGACCTTGGCCATAAGGACACTGCTGGCTCATGGAAGACTTGTTCTCCACGAGGACACCCAGGTCTTTATCTGCAGAGCTGCTTTCCAGCAGATCAACCTCCAGCCTGTGCTGGGGCATGGGGTTATTCTTTTCCAAGATGAAGGACCCTGCATTTTCCTTTGTTGAATTTCAGATGCTTCTTCTCTGCCCATCTCTCCAAGTTGTCAAGGTCCTTCTGAAGGGCTGCACAGCCCTCTGAAATGTATAACCACAGCCTTTCACACGAGCCTCACTTGATTTACCTGCACAGACCTGATGCTACACATAGGGACAGAGCTCCTCATTCAGACACTTAACAAACATCATCAAGCTCCTACTTAGAATCAGAATGGTTTGGGTTGGAAGGTCATCTTTAATGGTCATCAAGTCCAACTCTCCTGCAATGAATAGGGACATGTTCTAGATCAGGTTGTTTAGAGCCTAGTCCAGCCTGAGCTTAAGGGTTTCCAGGAAAGGGGCATCCACCACCTGCCTGGGCAACCTGTTCCAGTGTTTTACCACTCTCATCGTAAAACACTTTTCCCTTATAGCTAGTATAAATCTACCCTCTTTTAGTTAAAAACCATTACTCCTTATCCTATCACAACAGACTTTGGTAAGAAGTTTATCCCCAGCCTTTTATAGGGCCCCTTTAAGTACTGCAGGGCCATAACAAGGTCTCCCCAGAACCTTTTCTTCTCCAGGCTGAACAGCCTCAACTCTCAGCCTTTCCTTCTATGAGAGGTGCTCCAGCATTCTGGTAATTTTTTTGTCCCTCTGCTGAACTCACTCCAACAGGTCCATGTCTTTTCTCTACTCCAGAACTGGACACAGCACTCTGGGTGGGGTCTCACCAGAGCAGAGCAGAGGGGCAGAATCCCCTCCCTCACCCTCACCCTACTGGCCACGCTGCTTTGGATGCAGCCCAGGAGACATTTGGCTTTCTGGGCTGTGAGTGCACATTGCTGGGTCATGTCCAGCCTCTCACCCAGCAGCACCCTCAAGGCCTTCTCGGCAAGGCTGCTCTCAATCTGTTCATCCCTTAGCTTGTGTTGATACCAGGAGTTTCCCTGATCCAAGTGCAGCATCTTGCCCTTGGTCTTACTAAATCATGTGAGATTCCCATGTGTCCACTTCTCAAACTTGTCCAGATCCGTATGGATGGCATCTTGTCCTTCAGGTGTGTGAACCACAGTACTCAGAGTGGTGTCATCTGCAAATGTGCTGAGGGTGCACATGGTCCCGCTGTCTATGCTGCTGCTGAAGCTATTGAACAGTACAGGTCCCAGTACAGACCCTTGAAGGACACCACTTTTCACCAATGTCCACTGGAACACTGAGCCATTGACTACTTCTTCACAAGCTACAAGCTATGTTCAGCTCCTTTCTCCTGGCTGCTTTCTCCTTTGCCTCTGTCCTGAGGTGAGGGAGAGGCTGGCTGTGGTGGAAGATTTGGTGATGGAGGCAGCTGTCTGGCAGAAATTGGCCAGACACCAGGTCAGCTGTCCCGGGTTGCACCTGTGGAATGGCTGATGGCAGCCTTTGCTGGCTGCTGTCTCCCGGCGGTGGCTGCACAGCAGCCTCCTGGCTGTGAGAAGCCTTTGACAGTTCCCAGAGCTCTCTGATCCTTTGGACATTTATTGTAGCTTGGAAATTGCGAAGGCTGTTGGTTTGTTATTTGCCACCAGGTGGCCTAACCATTCCACCGTTCATGAGGAACGAGACTCCATTAGAGAACAGCAGCTGGAACTTTTTAAGCTTTACATATTTTTCTTCCCAAGCCTCCACCTCCCCTCCTTCCTCTTCATTCAGTTGATTAAAAGCGATCAGGGCTGCTCTGATTTATCAACTCAATCCTTTACTCTAAGCAATTGAGAAAGCCGGTGCTTCCAGCCGTCCAGCCCCAGCTTTAGAGATCAAGCTCAGCTGTCTCTGTTTACCTCTTTGCCCAAATGAACTCTTGCCATAACAACGCAGGTACCTCGGACTTTTCCAGTGGAGATTGATTCCTTTGCTTGTTGCCTCTGGTATGTCTTTGGTAGCTGGTTTTGTGACCACCCAGGAGTTCTGTGCTGGCCACATAAAATGGATTTATCTTTTTATAAGCTGCCTTGTGTCCCTGGAGCATTGCAGCAAGGATTCAGTGGGCCAGAGAATCTGACTGAGCAAATAGGTTTTGATTTTTAAACCCACAGACAGCAGTCCCTCTACTTAGTAGTTTTGGGATAGCCATGTGGGAACTGGCTGAGCTAAGGGCTCCTTGGGTTTCAAAGGAAGCTGGCATTACAGCTCATGCATTCAAAGTTGGGACTGACTTCCCAGCTTGGACTGAAAGGAGCCAGACTTACTGATCTGAAAATGGGAAGGAAGATACTCTTGGACGTTTATTTCAGGCATTTTTTGATGAGAAGGTGGGGAAGGCTCTAGCTGTCACAGCAGTGTGAACTAAGAAAAAACACATTGATGCCAACTGTATTACATTGACATGCAGATATTGGGAAGCCACTCAATACTTCTTAGGGGAAGAAAGCACAATTTCAGGAAAAGATTTTTTTTTTCATGTACTGCAACACTGATAGCTTAGAAAACGGTCTTTTCTACCATTTGCATAATGCCTGAAATTTTTCAGAAGGTCTTTTCAAAACAAATCTCAGTAGCTAAAGTAATTAACTATGATTATTTGGTTAAAACACCCATAATTCGTTTATTTACCCATCTTTGTAATTATGCATTTCATCTTCAATGTGAGCAAGGATGAGGTGCAGTGATGACAGGCAGGACCATCGTGTTAGAGCTCAGCAATAGAAGCATCTTCACAAGATCAGTTCAACTCAGCTCTGAACTGGTGCCTGACAATCCCACATCAGAGGTATGCAGTTTCTGAATGCCCCCTATCATAACACAATTGCAACACAAGTCACAACTGCATTGGGCAGATTTTCCTAAATGATGTGGTGATTGAACTTTTGAAAATATCAGTCATTTGGAGAAAATATCAGGAGTCTTTACACTTGGTAAATGGATTACTTATAAATAATAAATACCTGGAAATTGGTAGATACTTTCAGTTGCATCACAAAAATGTCATGAAGTAGAACTGGGTATTTCAGCTACTTTAACCTAGCCTTAGGCACAGGAGAGTGCAATTCTGGTCGTTTGCAGGATAAGCAATCAAGTTCAGGGTAAGGAGACTTTAGCCAAGGTGTTACTCTGGATTTACACCTCTGCGGGTAGAATCCGATGCTATCTCCTACTCTATGCATCCTCTGAGAATAGAATTAATTTGGAATTCTTGTATCATCTGCTTGCTTGTGCACTTATTTGCTAACTGTCTGACTGAGTGAGATATTCTGGGTCAGTATGATTTAGGCATCCTTTATTACACAGTTTCCAATTCAGTACATTTTTTAATCAAGACTAAATTGAAGTCAGGTTCCAGGTACATATAAATATAATATATATTTAGTGAATACATTGCAAATCCCCTAGTCTAATTTTGAATGTAACTATAATAGAATAAGAAATAGGAAGGTTTCTTTATTTTATAGAGGAGTGTTAAAATATTGCCACGTCTTAAAGGCAAGTTAAAACCTATTTTCATATTTTTAAAATCACATTAGCTAAAAGCTTGTTAAGGAATAAATAGTCCAGAGGATAATTGAGACTTAGCTGGCTTAAGCATTAATGAATCAAAATCAGATGCCAGATCATTAATTAATTCTACAAATTATAATGTTGCCATTACTGGCAAATACTATGAGAACTAATACCAAGGAGAAAATTAAACTGCATAGTTTCCCTTCTTATTACATATCTTTTGCCAAAAATAAAACTGCAGTAGGTTTTTTTTTTGGTTATTACATATATTGTCTATTTTTTAAAAACTTTTGAATGATTCTTAATTTTTAAAAACACTTCAGTTTCTTTAACTGCTATTTATAGAATCTGCCTATCATAGACTATAAGGATATTTCCATCAGTGCTGTAACCCACGGAAACTAAAATGTAGCAAAAGTGACAGAAAAGTCACTTCAACACTTCTGAAGCCTCACAAAACTTCATGCCCCTTCAAATCAGCCTCTTTGGTAGAAGACATAATAATAGATGGGTCTTGCAATGTGGCCCGAAGTGCCACTATCTCGGGCTCTGTCAGACCAATGCAGGAAATGAATTAGATGAGAAGTGAGAGAGGCAAAAGAGAAGGTCAGCTGGACATTTCTAGCCACCACTTCTCATCCCACAAGAAAAGGAAACGCCAATATATTTAAATGGTGGTGGACTTTAAACACTCTTCTGCAGAGTGACAGACACCAAGATTATCTAGGATCTAGAACATGAAGGTAGTCTAAAACATACCCAAAGTCCTTTAATTAAGGCTGAAGACCAATCAAAAGTGAATGTACTGCAGTACTAGAGTAATAGTTTGCTCACTTAAGCATTACTAAGTGGGTAGGTACAATCTCCTCTGAGATTAAATTGTCCTGAAGGATCCAGTATAGACTGTCAAGTCTGATACCCATAAGAGCGATCTGTGCCTGTAAGAAAAAGCTGTGGAAGTATGTCCCTTTTTTTTTTTCCCCCCATATTAATTGCTATTTTCATTCAGTTTTCTTCCTCTTTTTAATTGAAAAGAAATCTGGGTGGATTGTGTCTAGGTAAAACAGTAAGATAACCTGAAATAAAAATATTCTCGCAGTTTCCCAAAATGAATCACAGCTCAGTTTCCAGTAGGAATCCGAGACTCATGAATCTTGTTACCAAGAGCTACATTTCAGCTGCAGAATAATAAGCTGGCACCTTTTTTCAGCCCTCAGTGTCTGTCCACCCTTAATGACAGCCAAATCTTTGCCAAATCAAATCTGTCATCTAGATCAGAGGGTGCTAGCACCATGCTGACTGTTTTTTCTGATAGTTTCATATCTATGCTGAATAGATGAATTCTCGGTATTTTTTTCCCTTTTGGGTCCTTTGAACTACCTAAAGGTGTTAACCTTTGCCATGCAATAAAAATTAAACTGTCAATAGACAACACTTAGGATAATAATGTATTCTATTATAACTGCATTATCTGTCTCTCTACTGAATTCATGGCCCTTTTCCATGTTTGGAGACAACAGATAGTACTAACGCTGATTTATTGCAACTTTTGGCCTTCTGGAAAAATTACAGTATTTAATAATAGACCAATAATTACAATTTCCCTCCAAAGTTGCTGTCTTGAACACAAGTCCAGAAGAAGCTGAGAGCAGCCAACAGTGGATGCCTACGAAACACAAATGAGAACAGGACAAGCACATTGAGATGCTCCTTCCAAGGACTTTTCCAGATTGCAGATACTTGCATCTCACCAACTTCTTGACACATTTAGTAGTACTTAAAGAATTTTTCTTGTGTGAATTTGCCCAGTCATTCTTTTTGTTAAGATATACAGCCAATATGGCTCGCTCTTCTAGTTTTAGTCTCTCCAGCTACCCTGCTAGATTGGTGGAAAGATGATGGGCTTTTTTTGTAATGAGTAATGACTCAGAGGTGGAAAGGACTCTTTTTACATGGTTGGATGGCCAAGTTCATGGTGAAATAGCTGCTGTAATTCTGCTGGGATTTCATATTATCATTAATGATTTGCTAGGGCACTTGAAGCCTGCAATGCTATCCCTTAAAAGGATTTAAAATCTAAACACATTAAAAAAGCTCTGCATTTGCGCTGCGTGGCTTATGTTCCTATTTTCTGACATTACAGCCCTAATTCTTTTGACACTCTGAAATCTGTCACTGTTGGAAATTATTAATGCCACCATCAACAAGGAAAACTACAAACCCAGGAACTTTTACAACTGTGTTGCAAAAGCACAGTATTCAGCTACTGTAGAAACATCTTTGGCATGACACTGTCTTGTTCTTTAGCTTATTTTCGTATTTTTCCACTCCTAGAGGTTAATTAATTACAGTATTTAATAGTTAGACCAAATTTATGCAGGCTAACAGAAACTTTGTTCCAGATGGATTCTGCCATGTAATGAGGGGCAGTTGATAATGACTTTTTCCTTTTCCAAAGCGTGTCCAGTGGAAGATCACAATTGTGGCACTTTGGGGAGAAGAAAACAAAACCACCATTCCTCCATGCAATGAGATGTCTTGTGACAAGTATCTTACTCTAACTGGTGTTACTGAAACAGATGCAATTTTTTATCCATTTGTTACTGTCTTGCAAGTTTTCAGCCAATTTATTGAGATAATTTGTATAGGATTGATTTTTGTATATACTTTTATTGGATAGGCAAGTACTCACTGATGCTTAATACACAATGGTCCTATCACACAGTGCTATATAATCAACAGCCCCCCAATGACTGGATGGCCTGGAAAAAGCATTAGATGGGGCACAATTCTTCTAAAAAAATAGTCATGCCAATATAATGTCCCAAATAGAATCACTAATTTCCCTATGCATGTCCCTTTTTTGTCTTGGATTGTGTTACCTTGGAGCTTTTATCACTGAATGAAAGCAACTGTATGCCAGTTGAATTAAGTTCCTATAATTAAGATAACAATAGTGATGCAAAAGGGAAAATTTCCCTTTGGCCACATTGTCACCAGGCCCCGAGGCCATATCTCCTGTCTTTGATGGAGAGGCTGTGGTCTGTAATGCTGGTGAATCTGCCACAGATCTGGCACTTTAGATGCTTCTGGTTTTAAACACAGCGTCCCCAGTCCACTTCCCACTGTGTCATTTTGAAATTACAAGTTCATTGGCACACACCTTCAATAAGCTAGCATGCACTCTTCCTGCTATACTGTCATTTACACAGTGATGTCAAAGAAAGAGAAAGAGAAAGGCACCACAATATACTCAATGAGCTTTTTACAGTAACAGTTTGGGGAATTATATAAATTGTAGTAGAAGCAAGGCAGCTTTTTGGGTCCTTTTCTTGTTTGTTTTTTTGTTTACAAGGCTATCCTAGAGGATATGAGGAAAATTCTGCCCTTAGGAAAGTCAATGGGAAACAATTCAGCAGTTGGAACAGGGATAGAATTTTTCTGACTGTGTATTATTCCATTTCCATCCTTCCCCCTCTGCCTCCTCTCCAGCACGCACGCAGTAGACAAAGAACAGCGCCTCTCCTATTTCAGCTGTCATTTCAAAGGAAGAAGACTGACTTAATTCCCTATCACCAGGTCACTTAATTGCTTGGCGGTCATAAAGGATAACAATTTTTATTGTTCAATTTAATTAGACAGCTTCTAGAATAAAATCATTTGAATTTTCTCATAATACAATCTTTCTCTTGGAAAAAGGATAAAAGCTTATTTCAATGGGAAATCATGGCTTGAGTCACATCCGGAAAAACCCCAGCACCTCAAGTCACTGAAATAAAACTTCTTTGTGTAGACAAATGCAAAACCTATTCTGGTTTATATAAGAACTGAGAGTGATATTAAGTGTTTTTAGCTATGTTGGTTTTTGGAAAAGAGGTTAAGCAACCAGCTAGAGAGTGTAAAGAGGGCCCAGGAAAATTATGTTAACTGATTTTGGCTAAGGATGAAAGCAGTCTTTAGGATCTAACATTTCTTTAGGGTGCTGCAGAACCTTACAGCTTCAACAGACAATGTAGCCACCACACAAAAAAAATACAAGTTTTGACATTTAAAAAAATCTTTTCCAGGGGTCAAAATATCTGACCTATTTACAGAAAAGGATTCAGATTGAGAGCGTGCCTTTACTGGTGCAGCAGGATGCCAACCTCAGCAGAGATTACTTTTTTCTTAAGAGCACACCAACCTCCTGAAGTCCACTGGGAATTTCGTAGCACCTGTCTGGCAAAAAATCTGCTGGTCATCTGACTTTTCCTGTGGTATGTGTGTGATGACTAACAGAGACAAATAAGTAGAGGGGAAAGGCACTGAAAAGGGATGCTTTTTTACTTCAGTAAATTTACAAAATCAGTAATTGCTAGGGGGAGCTCAAAGCCACATGCCCAGTCAAGAGATTCTACATTTCACCAAAGTACTTTTTTTCTAAAAAGCTCTTCTGCAGCAATCAATGTATTAATTTTTTCACAGGTTGTAGAGCTGAAGAGGTGAACTTTTAATGTGTCCATTGAAGCAGTATCACAGTAATGCTTTTTAATTTTGTTTTTTAAAATACTCAGGAAAAGTAACCTAATCCAACCCAAGCACAGAACACATTTGTTCTAGTATAAAACTTCTTCTGGAGGTTAGTGCATGTTGTTTGTAAAGAAATTTAAGTTGTCCAGAGAAGAGCCACTGGAACAAGAGTATGAACTTCCCTCCAGGTGTTATGTTCTGCTTTAAATAATGTAATTACAGGCCAGTTTCCTAAGATACTAGACTGAAAAAGCCTGGTCAGCTAGGACATGGAGCCTTCCTCTTTCCTCTTTCTTCCTCTTCCCCTTCCTGATTCCTTTCAGTAACCCATGTAGATGTGCCTCCTTTGAAGCCAGGCATTGCTGGTGCTGCAACTGGAGTTAGGAAAATACAGTGGCACTGGTTTCATCTCTCTGCTCTTTTCCCCTCAGATTTGTTGCCTTCCAAATTGCTTGCCCATCCTATTACTTGATAAAGCACTCAGGATGGTGCTGCACTTGAACATTACCTGGTTTACTCCAGCCCTGTACATAAACTGCTAGTATATGTCTGGATCTTCTATGAGTTCCTGCAGCTCAGAATAGACCCTCTAAAGCTAGTGGAGCTGCTCCAATTCACCCCAACTCTAGGTCTGATCCATCTTTTCTCATTTGGTTCATTAACCAGTCCCTTTTTCTTGTTCCAACTTCTTTTCTCATCTACATTTATCGGTCCAGTATTTTGAAATTTTATGCAGTCTGATTTCATTTACTGTTAAAAATGCATCCCCAGTATCAGGCACATTATTTTCTAAGCCTCCATCATGCCAAGAGAGTTAGTAAAACATCAGTTTTTCACTTCAGTTCCCAACCCATATGTTTTCAAGTAGCACTGGGGAAACATTTTTTAAAGGACAGACTCCAGAGATGTCTTCTAATATCATCAGCAATGATAATCAAAAGCTGCTTCTGCAGAAGCCTGTGGGATTATCAGTCTCTCAAAAGGAAATTCAGCAGCTTTTCTTGCAGTAACATTTATTCTCCACCCTTGCACCTCAGGCTATCCTTCACCTCAAGGTGCTGACACCCTGGACAACTCCATTTCCATATACACTTCCTATTCGAGTGTCAGGAGGGACCCTTAATCCAGGGTAAAAAGCCCTCCTGGATTTCCATAGGAAATGCAACTCAAATGCTAATAACAGTTTATCATAGTTCCTAGGTGATACAATTATGCCTCATTTACAGTTGCAAAACACCTCTGAGGAAGTTGGGCTTTTTTTCTTCTCTAATTTAGACATTATTTCAGCTAGTTGTGACATCAGTATTAGGACTTAGATTTTGCCACAAAGGAACACCCTGCTAATTTCAAGGTTTCTTGGCTAATTCCATTCAGACCCAGAGGTAATACAGCCTGTTTCTGTCCTGTGATTGGCAGCACACTGGATGTTTATGAATATCCAGATAATGATCATCATTTCTGCAAACCTTCCTGCTAGTGACCTCTTTGACAAGGAGAATAACATAGAGCACAAAGGGGCAGTGAGCGCCCTGTTAAAAAGTTCAACCAAATACTCTCCAGGACTGAGTTATCTGCAGCAATCTTATTATTTTGCACTCTGCCATTTTTCACTATTTCTATTCTTCTCTCTCCAAGTGTTCTATTTCCTTTTCTCTTTCCTCTTTTTCAGGTCCTCAGACGATGCCTTCAGGACTTGCTGTGCCCCCTGTCCCTCCCCACAGGATGGAAGCATTTTGGTACCACCTGGGCCATACTTGACTGTGGAGCCCAGCGGAGCCCCACAGACACTTGGAAGAGGATTATGGGTCCTCTTCCACAAATCTAGAGACCTGCCTTGGTTTGTGACTACCTCTTTGCAGGTAATCCCTGAGAGCAGTTTATTGACAATGCAGACATTCAACTCCACTGAATTTCTGTAGGGGCAAGAAGATAAGCCCTTGCTTGGCCACCAGGGCAGCAATATGGTGAAAAGCAACAGCAGCAATCCTCTGCAATGCCTCCCAGCCAGCCTTGCTCTCCTCAAACTTTTGGAAAAGGGCTTTGCAGTTGTCTCCAGCCCCTGCAAAGAGTGTGGGGAGAGCAGGGGGCCAGGGCCTGTGCCAGGGTGAGGGATACAGGGTGCAGCAGCAGGGGAGGCAGGCAGAGGGGATCTGACCACAGCCCAAGCTGTGACAGGAGAAATGGAAATGTAAATTCTGCACCCTGGCAATAAATTTCACAGCAGCCTAATTTTCCTCGGAATGACGCCTTGGGCAGAGTCTGTGTGGGCCAGAAAGGAACGGGCTTTAAATTTTCTAGAACTCCCTAATCCGCTTTATCAGTCGCTTCTCCCTAAACTGCTGCTGCTCTCTGAGAGATTTAAAGCCACAGTGGCTTCTTCAAGGCCCCTTCCTGATTATTATGTTTATTCTCATCCAGTCAAGACAGAGAAACATTAGCATGTGATTTACACTGCGGGACCAATCGCAGATACCAGTACTCAATATTTGAAATTCAAGCAGTAGCTACTTGCAACAAACTGGTCAGGATCAATCTGGAGATAAAAAGGAGGGTTCTGCCTCTTCAGAAGGTGGTAGAGATCCATTGTCGAGGTCTGTCAGTCTTACCAGCACATGCAGTGGCACTCACAAAGTATTAATACATGTGCCTGTGCTAGATTTAATTCCTTTCTTTTGTTTAAGTTTTTTTTTCCCTTGCAACCATCTGCTTTTCCTCTCATGTTTCAAGTCTTTATATTTATCTGTCAAGCAGGCAGTGGATTCAGGACAGGTTTTCATGCCAAGGCATTCCTTTACCTAATGAAAACAAGTGAATAAAACATAAGAGAAGTAGCTTTAAATTAAAAATAGAGAGAAAAAACCCTGAAGAAAACCAATATCTGATGGAAAAAAATTTTTCCTAGGAAAATGCCTATTGAATAGATGAATTTCTATTTATTTCTTGTAATTTAAGTAGGCATCTATAATTATACCTTATTTAAATAAGGATAAGGACCATGTCTGGCAGAAGAGAAATATATGCATATGTGAAGAGTCAAGACAATGCAGATAAACTTCTGATGGCATGACATATTCATGCAGAGTAGTCACTTTTCAAAACTCAAATTTCCTCCTAAAGGCCCCCAGTTTGTATTATTAATGATATTTTTCTTAGCCTGCATTACCATTTCCATTGGAGGGGAAAAAAGACAAAAACTCTTCTCAAGTTTGAAAAGAAAAAGCGGCCTCTGAGCCACAAACATCAAATGCTTTTGCACAAGCCTTTGAATGGATTTCATCCACATGGGTTTGTAAGTGAATAGAGTGAGCATCCACTCCTGGCCTGAGACTCTGTGCCTGAGGGACTCAGGGATGAGGTACAGCCAAGTGGCAAACCTGGAGGAAAAAAACAGCATGGAAAAAGCACTTCCCAGTGCTACACTGCAACAGCAACCCCACACAACAGGCCCACTTCCAGCCTCCAGAACACTGGTCCCATTTCCCAGTAGCTTTGGTGAAGTGAGCACATTTGGACCCTGATTTAAGTCGTGGCTGACACTGACGGCTCGGAGTTAATTTAAGTCTATACCAAAGTGTTGCAAAGAGCCAGGCTGTTAGAGTAGTTTCAGTCTGTTCCTTCAGGTTTCTGGTGGCTGCACAGAGCCTTGGATGCCATATCCTAAATGTCTGCCACCAACTAGATGTCCCTCTTCTCTGTTTAATGTGAATATCCTGTAATTGGAGTGTCAAGCTTCTCACTGCCACCACTGAGGAGGAGGATACGGAGGAGGATCCAGAAGAAATCCGTCTTTGCCATAATGAATGCATGCAGTTCAGACCAGATTGGGCTGTTCAGATGTTTTATTCCTCCTTTTCATCTCCTTTGTGCAGGCTCAAGCAGTACCAGAACACAGAGAACTCCTTTTAGGGCTTCAAACCCATCAAAGATCTGGCGGGTCCACTGTGCGGGAGACAGACAGGGAAGCTTTTTTTGATACATCTTTCTAATCTCTGTGCTGCTGGCACTTTTTGCATATCTTGTTGGCTGTTGGTGTGGGAGCACATGGCAGAGGCTCCCCCTGGAAGGGGGGCTGGGGAGCCAGTCCAGGCAAGCACCTGCCTCGGAAGGGGTGACAAATAGCTGGTTTTACTGCAGTCTCTGGTGCCTGATTGTACAAGGTGGCACAAACGTAGACACAGTGCCGACACTGAGGCACAGAAAGCACAAGCAGGTGTTTGCTGTGATGCTATTAACTCATTTGCACAGCTGTTTTTAGGGGCCTGGCCAGTAGCTCTCACTGGCTGTACTCCATATGGCCTCTAGCATTTTCCGGCTGTTTCACGGATGTAGAGAAGATCTATGGCACCCAAAGGCCCTGGGCGTTTTTGCCCTCAAGCTGCTGCTAGCAACAGTTGGGGTCCTTAGAGAGCAACAGAGGGCATCCATAGTACAGAAGAAGCCCTTGTTGCAGCTTGCTGTGTCAGCTGTCTGGAGAGGAGTGTGAGGTCTGTCAGCTCAGAGTGCCGAAGGAACACATCCGTCCCACTGCTGCTACCCTGTGATTGCTTTGGTGAGGCACTGATCTGATACTGCCCTGGCCTGTCTTGGTATCACTGTGTGTGCCCGCCTGCTCTGTTTGTTTTGTTTGTTTGCTGTCCAGATGGATGGAAATCAAAGCTTTTGTTGTTGTCTTACTCATTCACCTCAATCTGAAAAGGTACCTGTACCCACAGCTGTCTGTGCCTTTGCCAGCCACCCTCACCATGATGGATACCATCTACTCACTGATGAGCAACAGGAGACTTTAGTGTTGTTTTGCTGTCTTACTTAAAGATCTGAAAGTGAATAAATCATGCATGTGTCCTGCTGCTAAAGCTATCAGTCAGATGTGTAAAGATTGGACACTTGCAAAGATGTGGAGAAATCTGCATCTGTTTTCTGAGATCACACTTTCTTTTTCTTAAATGCAACATATACAATTTTTTATGGTAGTATCTAGTACTGCTGAAGTCAAAATTAATATTTGGAATTAATACTTGGAATAAGTTATGTTGACTGTTTTCCTGCTGTTGTTCTGATCAGGCCTTCAAAAATTAGTGAGTATCTTCTCACCACTGATTATATGGAATTTCCTACAGCTATTTAAATAAATCAAACTTTTACAAATAAAAAGCAAGCTCAAGAACAGACCATAGTTACCTTGGAGAGATATTCCAGACCTAGCTGAAAAAATACAGGAGTCATTTGTAGTCAGAAATATGAATTAAGATTAGAACATTTGATTTTTTTTTTAATACATAACTAAATAAGCTTTCCCGCAGGCTTGAACAAATCATCACTAAATCCATATTTCAATAGAGAACATGAAAACTGGACTGGATAACTCTTATGCAGGCTGGGATATTTTACATCTCCTATTCATCTATTCACTCTTTCACAGTGTTGCCCAGAAATCTTAGAATTCATGCATTGGTGTCCAAAAATAGCTTAGGAAAGAGTACGAGATAAAAAAAAAAAAAAAAAAGTACTTCTCTGGAAAGCAAAATTTAAAAAATGCATTCCATAAAAATTATTCTCTGTAGATGCCACAGAACATATTAAGTTAGTGGTGTCTAGGTCAAAAATAAACCACTGAAAGAGTGCTTTTATCTGCCACTTGGAGCAGTACTAGCTGTCTTTTTGCATTCAGCCAGTATACATAAATTATTTTCTGTACTGCTTAATTGCTGAAGGTTTGTGCATAATCATTTTGCAGTTTGAAATTCTATCCTAGGGTAAGAAATTCCTTAAGTAAAGACTTAAGTGAAGATGTCTTCTTGATTTCTGCAGGATTCTGAACCGGAATAGGTATCACTGGCATTCCTGACCACAGCAAGCCTCGGAAAATAGCCATCAATAGCCTTGGCCTTGTACAGCTGACCCTGTTTGAACTGTGATTACTTCTCCAGAATTCACCCAGATTCTATTGGCAACCAGCATGAAGTATGAGCCCAGTCTGTCCTAAAGACTAATAACTTAGCCAGGAAGATTGGCTTCACGTGCCATGTTAATCGAGTCTCTCTTGAAGTTAAGAACGAGCAGTAATTTCCACAGGGAGTCAGAAAATTAATACAGCCCTGAAATTCACACCAAATTGCCTTTGCACTTAGCTGCCTACCTACATGCTAGATATAAGATGGTTGTCAGTATCAAAAATTTCGTTTTGACTTGATTTCTTCATCTATGGGAATAAATGATGCTACATAGGTGACGAAAGGCACCTTACTCCTTTCATGAAATGACAACAGGCTGAAAAGCACTGTGGTGCTCAACCTTTGCTTCAAGCTGTGCTGTGGTTCCACACATCCTGCCTTATGAGCATCCAAACTCTGCCCTTGCCACTAGAGGAGTGCTCATGGGATTAAATCTCAGTGCCAGTGGGTAGGGTTTGTACCAACAGCCTTCTCAAGAGATGGTAAAAGCCACAATCTATGTCAGGGAACCTGCATGATAATATTGAGAATTTATTTCTGTGTTTATTCTGTTATTTATGTTGAGACTCCTGCAGATGAGCACAGAGGAAATGGAGAGTGCTTGCAGGATCTGCTGGGTGAATGGTGAACCCCAAGCAAACACACTGTTTAGTCACAAATATTTCTGGCTGTTTTCACGAGCTGAGAGAATACTGATTTCTGATTGTGCTTACCTCTTAAAGGGGAGCACGCAAATCTCTGTGGTAACTTTCCATTTCAATGGCTACTGAAAGAAATCTGTTTGGGGAATTGCCTTTCCTTACTTGTGTAAAAATCCTTTTGTGCCATTAAGACGCTTTGCAAAGAGAAACAAGATCTAGGGGCTTGTTGAGGCACAGTTTTCACTACCCAGTAGAGTTAGTCTCATTAAAATGGACCTCGTCTCCTTACTGCTCCTGCACAGACTGTCAGTTTATCACAGATCATCTGACATCTCCAAAATGGAAAGCATGACGTAAAGCTGGGAAAAGAGCTTGAGACTGAAAAAAGTCAAAATGAAAATTGCAAAGACTTTAGAGTAACAGGGAGCAGGAAAAGATGGCTGTGTCCAAACTTGGCAAGACTTCAGGGTACCTATATGCCAGCCAGAGGGAGCAGTAAGTGTTCAGGGCTGTGTACCACTCTCTCCCCCTGGCCAGCTATGCAAGGAGCAGTGTATACAGGAATAACCTTCTTAGGAAAGCCCTACCAAAAAACCAAACCCTTGCAGGAATACCTTTCTGTCTTACCTCCACCTCAGCTCAAAGAGCATGGACACAGCCCTGAGAGGCTGCAGGTGGCAAAGGCTGCCTGCCCACTGTCCTGCCCAAACCCACTGCCCACACAGAGCAGGCCAGCTCAGGTCTTTCAGGAAGTTCTCAAGGGCAGCAGTCCTGAGTGTTGGTTTACCCTTGAGTTTTGGGCTGGGAGCTAGGAAACAGCAGAAGTGCCTGGATGAAAGAAGACAAAATAGCCCCCTGAGACCTTCTCTGGGTCAGTGAGGAGTGCAAATCCTGCCTTCAGCCTGAAAAAGGGCAACAACCAGAAAACTACCAGGAGACAGAGAGGACACTGAGAAAGCCATGGATGCAGCGTGCTGTGGCTGTGGGAGAGACAGGGGTGGGGTCGGGGCGAAGCACCTTCCCTTCCAGGGAAAGGTGCCTCACACTGACTGGCTAGCAAAGAGCAGCTGCTGACTTTCCTCCCAAAGCTGGAGTGCCTCAGCTGGATTTCCACAGCGCCCAAGTGGGCTCAGGAAAGGGAGACATTGGTGTACGGGCAAGGATGGCCACATGTCGCGGGGAGCTCCTGCTTCCGAGGTGGCCTCACTCCAGTGGACACTCCCTCCCTTCCCCAGAATGGAAATGCCTCCGGAGGGAGCCTGCTGTGGGAGATGTAATTTCTCCTGTTGGTTTCCACGTGACAGCAGTAAATTCTTTTAATGCTCCTTAAGCTGAATTTTCCACGGTCAGTTTTCCTAGGAGACTATTTTTGCATGCATTTCCTTGTTGCCTGGACAAGACCAAGACAGATTTGAAGCCAGACCGTTGCAATAACTCAGCTCCACATAACAAGCCAGGTTCAGTAGGGGTGGGGAAAACAAATGGTCTGGGGATTGGCAGGAAGAGAGATTTAAACGGTGAAGTAGAACATCGCACTCTGGGACTTCAGGGGGTTTTCAACATAGCAGGAGGAGAGGCCGTGGCACAAAGCAGTCCCTTTCTATAGGTATGTGTGTATGTATGTATGAACTTACATATGTTGAATATTTAGATTCCCCCTCCCCCTTATTTAATGTGTAAAATGCACAGGTGTATAACTGGAACCCAAGACTTTACCTCTGACAGTCCCTATGCTCGCCCAGATACCTTGGTCCCAAGCAGTCCCACTGGAAAAACAAACAAAAATCAAACCACCCCCAAGCCAGCATCAGCAGTACAGAAACAGCAAGGCTTTCTTACAGGCTGCCATTCAGGGGCTCTGTAATTGAATGCAGGGGGCTGCTCTGTGTGCTTCCCAGGGGAATTTGCCTCTGGTGCTCCCTCCCTTTGACCCCTCGAGAGCAGTTTTCGGGCAGGGGCAGCAAAGTGTCTGCACAGGGAGCCAAGGAGGATCTTAACAGGGGAAAGGAGCCACGCTGCAGGATCAACACTCAGCTAACACAGAGGCAATCCCACGCCGGGAGGTGTTGACTTTGCTGTTTCCTGCACTTGCAGGTAACATCAGTTAATGTGTTAAAATGGCTAATGTGTCATTAAAGGAAAATGGGATTGAAATGAAGGATTCTGGATGTGGGAGGCAAGCCCCTTAAATTCCCTGCTGTAAGTGCTGGGTTTGTGAATGAGCCACTGCCACTAGATACTTTGGAGGAAAAGCCTAGCTAATAATTGGAGAAAATGGCATGGCACAAAACTCTCCAAGCGCTTGGCCTGGAGGCTCTGTGTCTATTAGAGGAAATCAGAAAGTCAAAACAGACACCGTGTAATTTCTCTCTACTTGCATTAACCATATCCCAGCACTAGCAGTGTGGTTCACTGTAGTATAATAAAGCACTTTATTCCACACCATCACAGCTAAGTATCCTCATCAGATGGAGCATCACAGTGGCTAGAATTCACTTTTCCATTAAGGAGATCGTGCATCTTGCCAAGACATTAGTCTATAGCTCTAGCAAGGTTTTGATTATTTTAAGAGGGCAGAGCTTGGAGATAAACATTCACCCTCCCAGCCCCAGAGGAACTTTTAGTTTAGTGAAAAACAAAAAAAATTTCATTTTTACTATTTGGCAACTGCCTTGGTAAAATATTTTGTCTAAATTACAGTGTTAATCCAGTTGTTTCAGTGAACAAAAATTGTTCCTTTCTAGACACCAGAACTGGTTTCCTTGTGAGGCTTTATTGCATTAACTTTTTGGGAGCCCTAGAATCAACAGAGCTGTCGAGGTATGGGTCTTTGCTTTTTTTGACCTGGAGTACTGCCTGAAGGTTGGACAAATTAAAATGTGAACTGGACTCTTGTGAGAGGTGTAGGGGGATAGGAGAAGCAACAATCGATGCAAGTTGGTATGCATGGAAATTTGGATTAGATATTTGAATTTTTACCTTTTTTTCAAAGGAAGGGAAGTCAAAACACTGGATCAAGAGCCCACAGAACCTGTGGTCTCCATCCTCTGCAGTATTAGAACCCCATATGGACAAGGCTAAACACAACCTCTTTTAATTGGTGCTGCTTTGTGCAGGGGTTGCCCTACATGATCCCTGAGTCCCTCCCAGCCTGAACTACTATTTTTGTGATTTTGTCATCAACACAGAGAACAAGAGAAAGGGAGCAGCAGCATAGGCAATTTTACAAGCTCTTCATACTCACCATTCTCCAGAGCCAGAGAAGAGCAAGCTGGATCCCCAAACTTCCTATGCTGATAGCATCGACCAAAGTACATATGGATGCCTGGGAGCAGCACCAGCTGCTGAAGGGGGCTGCTGGGTTAATAACATTGTTTCTCCATGTTTGGGAGGCTGAGAGGGATGAGAGTTTTTAAGCATTTTTTGTACCCACGGGCATTGCCACGTGCCCTTTGGAGCATCATATATGATGCCTTTCTGGAGGGATGCTGAGAGCTCTCTGGCTGAAAAATCCTGAGGTTGGTGTCACAGAGCCAAACTGTTCTCTCAGGTCTTCTCCAACCACTCTGAGGTTTGACTGGGTGAGTATAGCCAATACCACAATTAAAAATGAGGATTTCTGCAGTTCATTTAACTGGTAGAAATTTCTGCTTGCCTTTTAATCCTTGAAGGCATTTTAACTCCTTGCTGATATATGTCCATATTGAGGATTTATATATTTATGTATCTGTAAAAGCAGTAAAACGACATACAGATCGGTATTAATACTATAATAGAATCCTAGTGATAAGCAAGAGCTTCTCTGAGGCCACCTTAAACCCTGCTGAAACTTAAATGCCAGGTTGTTATTGTGGCTTGTTTACTCTCACTTCTAGCTGCATTTTACTGTTTGGCTTCCTAAATCTCAGCAGGGAAAGGATAGCTTAGCTCCCTTGAAGACTGTGCTGCTCTGAAATGATGACTGTTGCTGTGGGGGAAGGGGTTGCACTCTCTGTGACATGATTTGTAGGACCCTCTATAAATCATTTACCAGCATGCCTTCACTGTAAGCTTACAATTTGTGGAGCTTTAAGGAATAACAATGCACAAAAGAAGAAAAACCAAACCAAACCAAACCAAACCAAACCAAACCAAACCAAACCAAACCAAACCAAACCAAACCAAACCAAATGAAGAGAGGGACATCTCTAATCCCCTTGCCTAGAAAATCAAAAGCCTGTATTTAAGTCACAGAGGCAAGCACTGAAAGCATTTTAATGGGTGAGTGCCTTCCTGCACCACCACCACGCGTTGTACAAATCGCGGCTTCGTGGCTTCAGAGCAGACGGGGAGGGGGCTTGGCCAGCCCTGCACGAGCAGAGCGGCTCTGACCCTCGTGTCTCCCTCTTGAAGTCCTTAATAAATCATCCTGCCGTGCTCATAAAGTGGAGTAGAGCAGCAAAGCAAAGGCCTGAGCATGCAAAGCCGGTTGGAAAATCAAGGGAATCTAAAAGGGGAGGGCAATAACTTCCAATTCTGTCACAAGGCAACACCCACGTATGGTTGCGGGTAACACTGGAGCAGCTGCTGGGGAGCTAACGTGGAGGTATTACATTTTTCTTACTGCTGAAGGAGATGTCTGGCATAATTCTTATGCCAAATGGAAATGCTGATACAGATTTTAAGTGATAATTAACGTCAGTCAGCATTATTATAAATAGAAATCCTGTCTCAAAAAATATTTCTCTTTTTTGATGATGGATTTGGTGATACGGCTATCTTCCTTTCCTTGTCAGGTGCTTCACTAATACTGTACAGCAAGGTGATTAAAAAATAAGCACTCCACAATATCAGTAAAAATTGCATTAAGTGAAGAAGTGAGGTGTTTTTGAGTGGGATTCAAACAGAGACGTTTCCACTTCAGGTCAGAAGGGACTAAGACATTGAAAACATTTTCTACCCAAGATGCACCATAAAATCTAAATGATGTGACAGGTAGAAACAGGTCTGCCTCAGGGATGGGGCAAACAGCACCAAATATGCTGATGAAGCCAAGAAGTTAATTTTTCCCCATTTTATTGGCTGTAAGAGATAGGCCCTGGGGATTCACTGTATGATCTCCCGTGGACCACAGTCCCTTCCCAGGGCAGATCTGCTGTGGAGCTGGAAAAGGAGGCACTAAATCAGCATCCTGTATTTGGTGATAGCAAAAAAATGTGCATCAGAGAAACTGTAAATCATGTAGAAGATGGTGCAACATCTGGTAAGGTAGGCTCAGTCAAACAAATTGTATCTAAATACAGGCCTGTGTAAAGGGTAGGGATGCAGAATGGAAGCCACTCCTGGAAATGGGCAAGCAGGGTAATCCCGCAATTACAGCAAAGGCTTTAAGGTCATAAAGGAGAAGCAGCTGAACAGGGTTATGAGGGCAAAGCTGCACTAAAAAGAGGTAAAATAATTGCTGTATAAAAATAAAGGAATATGAACAGATTCAGGCATGGGTTATTAGGCTGTATATAGTCGAGACGAGGCCAGTTCCTGGTAACACTCAGCTTCAGAGTTTATCTTTTTTAATAAGGGTGTAGCAAAATTGGTGACTGCACAGAAAAAACCAAAATGCCACAGCAAGTGCCACAAAAATGGTTTAAGAGCAGAAGAAAGTGCTTTAAAGTGAGAAACAGAGCACAATCTGTTTAGCCTATGAAAAAAAAGGACTGAAAGGTGATTCAATTACAATGTGCTCTTACCTTCATGAAACAGTGGGAACGATGAAGGGTTTTAGCATTGGAGGTAGCTGGAATGTCAAGACAGACAAATTGACATGGTAAGAATACATTTTTAAGTAGAAGAGTCTAAAGCTCTGATCAAGGTATCGATGGAGGTAATGAATCCTCCACCTCTTAGTGTCTTTTGATCAGGACATACAGCTGCACTTCAAGCAGAAATCATGTTTTTTGTCAAACATGCCATTGCTATCTCCCTCATTTTTATGGAAGTCATCCCTTAGCATTTCTAATGGCTGAGACTTTGTTTGGCAATAAATAGAAGGGAACAACAGAAGGGCCCAGAAATTATCCCCCAGAATATTTTTAAGTACTAAGTAATTACAGGAAGTATTGAATAATTGAAGAAAGTAGTTTGCACAAAACCTCTGATCTGCATTCTTTAAAAGAAACTCCTGGCTCACAAGCTTCTTTCTTTCTGCTCCTTGCAGAATCATTGGCAGGAACACAACAGCATTTAGCAGTTTTTTCCCAGTGCTGCAGCTCTTGATGCCAAAGACTGAGGGTTCGGAAATGCCCTAGGAAGGCTGTCAGGAGCCAGCAGGCACTGGGCAGTGACAGCAGACTTGCAAGCCAAGAGCAGCCTCCCTACCAGCATGTGTGATAGCTATTCTAATCACCACCCTTACAGACCTTAGCCCAGGTAAGACTCAAGGGAACATTTCCTTCTGCATTTATGCCAGCGTTAATGCTACAAATTTTGGTTTCCCTTGTCCAAGATATCCAAGCTACAGAAACTGATCCTGCCCGTGGGATACAGGATTCTCTTTTCAAGAAATAATATCTAGAGAATGATCAAAGGCATCCATAGTCAGTGGATTAAATGGGAGCTGTGGATGCTGGCTTATATTAGCTTCCAATTGAGTGCCTGCTGCTGATTTTGAAGTGCCTAAACTAAAGACACTAGAGACTGAGAATGTTGCCTAGCTGTGCTTGATCTCCATGTCCCAGATGAGTGTAGAAAGCAATAAAAACTAATACTGTCAGGAACTGCAACATGCCCCTAGTGACAATGCACAGGGAGCAAGAAAAGCAGAGTAGGAAGCTGTTCCCCCAACCCACTGTAACAATGTTCATGTGCAAGATCATGTTTTGCACCATTTTTAGGGTGACTATGGAATTTATTCCCAAGGTATAGCAAGAGCTGCAGAATAGTGAAAAATAGGGGAGAGACAAATTATAATGTAAACTAGGGAACAAATTATGATGTAGCTAGGGAAGAGACTGAGAAAAGTGCTGGAGCAGCAGATTAATGCTCAGGGACACCCTGACGTGAGCTCTGTGATACAGAATGAACATTTGGGACTGAGGTATTTGAACTTCCTACTCAGATTCCTGCAGCCAGCCTGAGTTTGCTGATTTGATTAAGGATTGACTGTGCCCATGTGAATTTAAATTGATTTCTCATTGCAGCATGAATCCCTCCCTCCTTCTCTCCCTCCCTGCGAGAAAAGGCGCAGCAGCTGAAGTCACCTTTACAAGTCATGCTGACATAGGAGAAAGAAGCTAAATGGGAGAAAGAGGCTTATGGGATAATGAGCAAATATTTTTTAATTAGTGGTGAACTGAGTATTTCTGTTTTCTGCTCCAAATCCTGTCTGGCAGTAGAGAAAGAAGGCAGCAGGATTGGCATGGGCTAGGAGAGCACTAGAGTGAATGGGATTCCACCAAGTGGCTTTGCTCCTGCTATGAGCCCTGATCTCTCACAGCTGGGTCTCCTTCTTGCTCCGATATGCACGATTTTCATTTCCCCCTCTCAGCTGCAACAAGCATTAATTTAAAATTCCCACACAACTTCGGAGGCCTCCTAGTTTCCAAAGGAGAAGTAAGCCAGGTGAGCCATGAATTCACCCTAGAGGTGACAGGCACTCTTTTCTGACTGGTTTTCCCTTAACCTTTAACCTCGTTCAACCCTCCAATGTCATTGCTGCATTAGTGAAGTGCCTCAAATCTGCAAGCGACACAATTTGGTCGACGATCAGCATTCTCCATCAATAATGAAACTAAAAACATAGCTTAATAGCAAACAAGGCTAGAGCAGCTGGCAGTGCTGCACAGATCTGGCACTCTTGCTGCCGAGTTTATTAGACGTTTTATAGTCCTGGGAACTAAAGATAATGGATCCTGTTCCCATATGCTGCATCAACAAGAGCTGGGACTTCGTCGTGCCATTGATCTATGAGGCAGCAGTGAATACGACCCAGACACAAATGCTAAAATGAATCAATCCTAAGCTGTTAAAGAGACACCACGAAGCACTTTCCAGTTTTCAGTTCTTGCTTTCTAATCTCCATTCCATGAAATACTCTCCCAAGGGCTTTTAAATACAACAGTTTGCTGCAGAGTTTGGGATCAGGTTGAGAGGAATTGCCCCTGTGGATCAAAGAATAGAAATGACATTTAGAGCCCATTACCCTTAGTAGGCACTTGTGAGCTCCACCCATTCCCTATGAAGCAAAAAGCTTTTGGGGATTGCTTTAATTTTTTAAAAGTGCTGTGTGATTATGTTCATATAGGTTTACTTTAGGGTTCATAAAGCTATTCTCCTCGGATGACTGGAAAGCAAGCTTTGATTTGTTTCCAAGTACAGAAAACTGTAGGTATCTGCAGCCAAGAGAATTAAGAAAAAGATTGAAACAGACTTCAGTCTGAACCTGACCGATAGTGAGTGTTACTCAGGTGCTGACATTGGCTACTTCAGAAATTGTGATACCTTCCAATGTTAGCATGTGAAGCTGCTATAGTTGCTGCAGTCTCAAATCTATTTCTGTTGAATCTACATCAATGTACTCTAGTTTAGTAATTCAAAACACCTAATACTCAATATCCACAGATTGTTTTAAAGCTAGCATGCAAGGAAAAGAAAAAACTAAAATAGCAGCCTCTAGACTGACACCTGAAATATAAAACAGAGACAAGAGAAAAATGCTAGGACATAAAATCAGTTTTCAAAGCAAGGAGAGACTGTCTGGCTATGTACACAAAATGAAAGTTTTACCAAGACATTATCGCATAAAATAGTTTGGAGAGTTCCTACTCAAACACAGGGTTATGAAAAGGAAAGACAATCAGCTCACTCCTGATTACTGATGCCAAGAGGAGCTGATGATGGCCTCAGGCACTTTCGTGGCTCCATATGCCCAAAATCTCTGCAAAAATCACATCAAGTGGCATTTGGTATTTAACCTTGCTGTGCCCTTTACTGCAGGAAATAATTCTACTTGGGTACAACAGCTCCACAAAATTGTGAGTGTTTTCCAGTAATTAGTATCAAGTAAATAACTCAAAAAAGCTGGATGGAGAACTAGAAAAGAGATTAATGTATTCATTAGTATGGTAAATTATTTTATCCTATATGTATCTGAATGAATGAGCAAATAATGAGTTTCTTAGATTTGTAGAGCATCTCACACCGGGGAGAAGACCTGATTGCTGTGCACATTGCATCATTCTGTTAATTTGGACAATGAAACCCAACAGCTGTTTAACAACACACCCAAGTTTACAACCCGAGGTAGAAGCAATGTAATTATTTTGAGACAAGTTAGACTGCTAATGCTAGTAGGTGGATTTAAGAGATGAGTTTCTGAATGGCTCCATGAGATCCAGACTTAGCTTGCAGGAGCAAAACAAAAAAACTGGGTTCAGGGAAGAACTCAAGCTTTGCATGATTCATGCAAATTATGTGGCAGACATTTTATCGATGCTGGTGAAGAAAAAATGCATTTCAATTTTCAACACTAAAGAAAGCTTATTAGGAAAGCTTCCCATGAGGATGCTCCTTCATAGGTGTGGTAGCTGTTTGAACTTTTACTCAAAAGAATAGAATTTAAACTAATTTAGGTGCAAGGGGAATAATACAAATATTGGGTTTGGTAAAATTCTGTTGCCCCCAAAAGAAACCATCTGAAAAGTAGAGATGATGATTTGATGAATGGGTAGAAGAGAAGTTATCAGAGTTCACAGTCAGGCAGTGATTGACACATGCAGTACCTTATGTGAACAGCTCAAAGGGGTCCTGTCAAAGTTAAAAACAGCCCCAAATAATTTTATTTGTTACTACAAATAAGCCATGTTACGCTTATTTGAAATATATTCTTTTTCATATTTGTCTAAGAAAGCTTCCTTTTAAACAATAATTTTAAACATGGCAATTATCTGAATACCTAAAGCCCAAAACACTGCTCCCATCACATGATTGTACTTCTCACCACAGCATGTAGATACAGTCATAAACATATGCCCTAACTACAGGCTAGCCACTTCACACCAGGAAAATTTCATGTGCTGAAGGGAGAGGTGAACAACACAGCACAGAGCCCAGTGTCCAGAATGAAAGGCATCAGGTGAGCAGAGTTTTATCCCTAATTCTACTACTCACATGTTGCCATTGACCAGCTGAGCTGATGATTCTGACCTCATAACTGCCACAAGCTGGGACTGAGGGATTTAAGTTTGCATGTGAACAATGCCCATGGCAGAGGGTTAAAACATGCAGAGTCATGAATTGGCTGCAGCCTGAAAAGGGAGAAGTGAAGAAAAAATGTGAAATGCTGTGAACTACAGTAACACTCGTGTTCAAACACTGCTAAAATAAAAAAGCTTCATAAAGCTCAAATAAGAGATCTAGTCTGGATCCTGAAAAAAAAACCAACTCAAAATTTTTTCCAAGATTTGAGAGATTTGCATGGAATTGTTTTCCTGATGGGCTTTCCCTTGCACCTGTCCTCACACCATGAGGTGGTCCATCCATCCATTCAATTGGGTCCCATTGCACAACCCTCCTGTTTTTGTCCTGATTCAGTCCCTCAGTCTTTCCTCATTAAGTGAATGATTTAATCTTAAGACCTCACTAGCTCTTAAGGACAAAACAAGTCCTTCCCTACTGGTACCCGCTGCCCCAAAGGCAAAGCAATAAAGCACAGCCTCACTGGCTCGGCATCCCCCTTTACCTGGGCTGGTTTAGCCTCTCTTCTCTGCTCAGCAGGATTTCCTGGCTGCTGAAACCTCTTACCAGCCCTGCTGCCTGGCTGAGCAGGCAGCCTGGTGCGTGGGAACAAGCTGGACAGCTGCCCTTCCACCTGCTCCTGCCAGAGAAGCGTGCTGCACCCCGGGAGCCTTGAGATGGCATTCAGCCCATCACCCGTGTGCAGAGACCTCCTAACCCCTGCACAGCCCCAGAGGGCAAAGCCAATCAAGATGCTGTTGACACGGGGCAGAGGGGAGATGTGGCAGAGCCTGGGCACCTACAGGGGGACAGAGTCTGGCCATGGGGCACTGAGCTACTAAGACCAGGCTGCACCTCAACAGCACAGGTCAGTCTGCACGAGTCCTCCCATAATCCCCATGCCGAACTGTCCGAGCCGTGAATGAAAACCCCCAAATAATTAAACATCATCTGCTTTAGCAGCCACTTTAGCAGCAGGAAAATAAATAAGACATTCCAACAGAGGAAGGTAATTTCACGTTTATGCTTGCAAGGGAAAAGGGAATTTGAAACAAACAAAACATCTTTTTTTCCCTGCAGAAAGAGAAACCGCCTGTCAAAGCAGGACCGTAGCGACACTGAGGACTCTGTGCAAAATTCTTCTGTTTGCTTCTGCATTTGATTAGCTGCCTGCATTATGTGTTTTAATTTCCTGCCATTGAAGCACATTGCTGTCATGGTGATAGATGCTATAGAAATGAGTAAAATAAATAAATAAAAGTTCAGAACACTTTTGACCAAGTCTGCGCTAATTAGTGCATAAGACAAACAGACAAATGTTTTCTGGGATTTGTGTCAACCATATCCAGATTCCTCTCCTGCTTCTCAGATATCAGCAAAACCCTTTCTAGAAATGGAAATAAAGAAAGGCAGCAGATGGTGTTGGGAATACTTGGAGTAAGATGTCTCCATTCAGACCCAGATATTAGTAGCAAACCATGGAGTTAACAAGCATTGTGGAGCAGTGAATATTTAATGTATGGTAGTAGAAGAGTGAGGAAGGCAATATTGCAAAATGACTGGTAAAGGCTAACCAGAAACCATTCAGAACTTGTGTGGGTGAGATGCTACCTGTGATGGCAAAAGCTGATCTAGCAGGAGTAGGTGGGAGGGGAAGGAGAAGGAGGCTATCCCTTAATGGAGATTAATCCTGTTAGCATAGTTTATAACACCAAAATTATGGTGTGGTACTCTTCATCTGTACTGGAGCTTATACAAGAAACCAAAGTAGTAATAATTGTAACTAGCACAAAGTTCAATCAGGGCATACTGAGAGCTTTACTGGCATAAAACTGTCTGTACTTTCAAAGTGAGGAAAGGATTTCTCTGATTGACAGCAGGAAAGAAATACATAAAAATAACTCCTTTCCAAAACCAAGAGGAGTTATTATTTCTTGCAGAGTTTCTACCACAAACCATCATCATCCCCTCCTGGCTGCCTTTCCTGTAGAGATTCAAAGGTACAACACATATCCTCAAGCCATGTAATATCACTGCTATTGCGCTGTCTATGCAGTTCTGATCAAATTTTCTTTGATCAGAAAATTAATCTTAGTTGGAAATAGGAAACCAAAAGGATATTTACTGGACGCAGTCTATATTAAATTAGCAGATGTTTAGCATTTTTTTCCAGGGTACCATCATTTCTCAGACAAATACAATCTCAATTTGGGCTATAAGTGTAAATTCTAATCTCAGTAATAACATCTCCCATCATATTGCACTGCCACCTGCATATACTTTGCAATGCAAATTGTCCAAAACACATCCTTCCTTTCAGCCCACACCACTAAATGGAGGTGAAATCCCACAGCTTGAATTTTTGGCTGTGCACAATCCATAACCTGTAGACTTTGACCTCAAGTCCACTGTAGTAACTGAATCTCTGCTGTTGAAAAAACCTTGCTAGGAATTTTGTATGTACAGAGCATGGAAGTTTTATCAGTGCTGCTTTTGTTACAGTCTGGAAGGAATTGCTAACCAGTCAGTGCTGGCTGCATTTCTTTTTTTCAGGTTGCTGTAGTCTGTACAGGGAGGTGTGCAGGGCTAACAGAGGAGCAAGTGCACTGCTAACATAGCTATGCAGTAAGGGCTGTAAGTAAAGAAGCACAGAGTAAAGTCTTGTGATTCGAGGGGCCCTGTAATACCCAGCTGTTCAAGGATGGACCAACCATCTGCTCTGGGGACCTGTTGGTCAGCATTGGTAACTGTGGTATCATTATCCCAGATCTCACATAAGTTCTGCTAAATTCACCTCTCCTTGACAGAATGCTTTGGTTTCAGGCAAATCAGAAACATTACCCTCCAAAACTTATCCAGGTATCACCAGGTGACTTGACAAAAGTAGTCACCAGTTATGCAAGGACCAGCATCTTCCACAGCCATCTCCAGCTGATGGATTATGCCACTTTGGCTGCAGGAGGAATGAAGCTTCAACCACAAAAATCCCATCTGCTATGTTAGAAATCTACAGTGCCTAGACCTGGCCATCATCAACAGCTGGTCACTGCCATCAGCAGCCACAGCCCACTCTTTGACCAGGGTGAATTCCAGATTTTCTGCATCATCTCATTGCATTCCTCCTTGCCACAGGTAGTGCAGTGGCCCAGGAGGGCAGAGGCAGCCATCAGGGTGGCAAGGAATGGCTGAGGAAAGCAGAAAGCGACAGCTGGAGCCTATGGAAAGCTGTAGGGAACAGAGGGAAGGTGCAGGACAAAGCTGGCACAGCCTTCAGCCACTTCAAACAGAGACAGCCCCCATGCAGCAAGCTCAGACTGAAAGCCAGCTGTGCTCCAAAGCACCTAGAGAACAAATTGGGCAGCTGTGGGGAAAAATGCATTCCACAACAGATGCATGGCTATGAAAACAGCCCAACCTGCTGACTGGACAGCCTGCACAGATCTCACTAACACAGCAGGCTGAGCTACAAAGGTGTCAATTTGCCAGAGCACAGCAGACGTGCGCAGAGACCGTCAGGGAAGACATAAGTGAGTGGGAGAAGTTGAGTCCATCACTGCCCCCAATGCAAAGTTCAGGAGGGAGGAGTTTAATGCACTCCGGGAGGTTCCTGAATATGCAATTTGGATTGCTTATCCACGTGCCTTTTCCAGCAGACTGAAGTGTTTGTGGTGAGGGGCAGAGGACCTGCTGCTGGGTAGTAGAGACCCAGCATGGAGCACCATGGTCAAAGTGGCAAAGGAGCACCTTGCTTGAGTTGGGTTCCACTCTGAGGTCCATGTCAGCCCACACTGCCTGGCTGAGAGCAGAGGGCATGTGGCCAGGTGAGGAGCAGACTTGGGCAGGAGGAAGCATCTTCATAGCCAGCTGTTTGCTCCTAGAATTGTTCAGAGCAAGTTCTGAGCTTCAAATTCTGCCTCAGGGCAGAGCACCAGCCTAATGCTGGTCTGAGCCCCATGTTTGTGGCCTCAGTGATGGAGCTGGGAGCCCTGTGGAGTGGCAAGTGTCTTCATGACACCCCAACACCCTTGCTTGTGTCAGCTAACTGCACTTGCAGGCTCCAAGGAGAGCTTACAATAGAGGGTAACACTGCTTTTGCTGCGATGCAAAGAGATAGAGCTGCCACGTTGCTATCCTGCAAGCATCACGCTGCAAAGCCAACTTCTGCGTGTCCTCATATGCATTTCCTTCCAGTTTTAGGTACAGATGCAGATGTTTTTGGGGATATTTCTTCAAGGCCACATATATCATCCGTCCTGTAAATGATTGCAGTGGCACCAGCTCCTGTCCTTGACTGTGCTTCTTTGTCAAGCACGGCAGCGATAGCAATCACTTCAGGTTTTGCAAACCTGCAGATTCACTGTTGCCAATCTTTGTGTGAACAAGAACTAATTAATCTTCACCACATCTTTGTGAAGAAGGTAAGTATTATCATTTATTATCTTTCCTGTTTTACAAATACAAACCGAGATGGCAAAACAAAAAATGATTTGCTGATGGCCAGGCAAAGATAAACACATCTGATGGGCAGTAAATATAGTATTGCTCAGTGAAAGAAGGCAGACTGTGAAATTCCCAGTTTTTAACTTAATGCAGATAATGGAGAATAGCCATCCTAATAAACAGCAGTTCTATGAAATGGAGGCTTTCTGCTCTGAGAATAAGTAAAACAGCAGCCAGAATATTTTGCTAATTTTAGTGCAAAAGAAATACAAAGATGAAGGGCCCAAATTTTGAAACAGAGCAGCAGCTGCACACATTTGGTTTTAGTTTTTAAAAAGAGCACATTTCCCATTTAGGCTTCAAAGTGGCTGCTCTGTCAAAAGGCCCACTGACATATTGAACCTCTTGACATTTTGATTTTTAATTTACTCTGAAATATTGCGGAGGGATCAGTTAAGTGCTGAACTTCATTTTTCTTTTAGTCTGCTGCAGTCAAATGGAGTGGAGCTGTATCTTTAAAATCTTGCCCCATTTTGCCTGTAGTAGGGACATGGAAAATTGGCTTTCTGTGTGTGCAAAGGCAAGAAAGAATGTAGAAAGCTTGCTGAAAAGAACTGAAAATTGCCTGTTTCACCATAGCTTTGTCTCAGTAAGATGCTCCTTGTCTGTGGAAATAGTTGTTTCCTACCTTCTTATTCCGTATTTCAGCAATTACAGTGGCCATTTTAAGAAACTAGTTTTAAATGCGAATTATTTTCATGTCTGGTCAAATGTTGAATAATGATTTAGTATTCCTGTGCCACATCCTTGCAAAGCACTTCAAACTGATTTGAGTACATGAGCCTGATCTTTTCAAAAATCTTAACTGAGAAAGAAGTAGCTGAAATTATCCTGAAAAAAAGCACTCAGGTGGCTCATCATTTCTTAACTGTATGAGGTGAGAAGGAGAAAAGCAAGACAGTGATAAAAAAAAGCAAGGGAAGAATTTCTTGGGAACAAGCTCAAGATGCATCCAAAGGGAAATCCCTTAGGGCCTCCAGGAAGGTAAACAACTATCATTAAACCTTCCTGCAGCTCTTTGCTCCCTTACCTCCTTTTTTTAAAATTTTCTTTCTTTCTTGTGGAGAACTCTCACACAGTGCACTGCCCTGAATTTATTCATTCTTTATATGTTTTGATAGATGACTTTTCTATATTTTTTTCTCTGAGTTCTGGGCACCATTGCTGTCATTCTAAAGTTTTCTCATGTTAAAGAATACATTTAAAAACTAGTCTGAGGAAGTTGCCTCTCCCCTTGATGGGCATAGCACCTGAGCAGCCAGCACAAAGACAGATTCAGGCAACAACAAAGCAGGAATAAAAGCAGGGTAAAAGAGACACCTTCCTCCTCATGTACCTATATTGGTCACATAGAAATGGCCCAGGTAAAGAATCACTCTAGTGCCTAAAATTAGGAGACAAGAGCATCAAAGGGCAGAGTACTGTCTGTACTGGGCAGGTTCCAAGAGGGATCGGTGCAGCCTTTGCCATTGCTGCTGCTTGGGCATCCAAAGAGCCACTTGCCTTTCCTTGTCCAAGAGGGGAGCTTAAGCACTGAGAAAATGACCATCTGGTGAGCAAGACACAATGTGTGCTGCTTGAAGTCACCTGGTCTTTTATTTTTGAATGTGGGAGGGGAGGAGCACTGTGTGGTTATGTTCTGTGGCACACAAGATGGTGCCATGCTGGAGAATGCTGCTGCTCAAGGGAGAAGGGCCTGGAAAGTGTCTGAGCATGTCAGCTGTTGGGATGAAGAGTTGGAAAGATCATAAGGTTCAAGGCAAAGATAATAGAAAGCACAGCCCTTCAAATGGCCTGGGCATCTCTTCAGCTGCTTCTACAGAAATTTTTCAGAGACTGGTGGGAGGAGTGACTGACTAAATGCCAGGCAATTTAGCATACAAAGATCAAAAAGGACAACTGTGCACATACCAGCAAGATGTATGCAGCACAATCCCATGGACAGCAGTCTGGGAGCAGGGAGCATTCGTTTGCCAAGGCACAAGCTCAGAAAGCAAACCTGAGGAGCTCAGGGCAGGGTAGTGACACCTCACCCAGCTTGGATAGCAAAGAGGGGAGCTGGGGACTGCTCACCATTTAGTGATATCTGCCCTGTGGGGAACACAGTACAGTTTACAGAAACAAAAGAATTGTTGGATTAGCTGGAGGTGTTTGATTGCTCCTGAAAGAAGTCCTTGAGCACATTAGTTAAAATGGAGCTCAGCTATTCAAAGGTAAGTGAAAGGCAGGAGTAGGTGGTTTGGAGCCTGACTGCCACTGGGGAGTGCAGGAAGATTTGCCCAGGACAAGTCCATCATTAACCCAGACAAGTCATCAACTCTGGCATCGAAGTTCAGGGAGGCTGTCTTGCAGAGAGAAACCCACCAGCTACCAAGGCAAGGGTCTGCCCTGAGGTTCTGCACAGGGAGGTACCTCCTCTCTCTTTAGTTACAGGATGAGAGCATCAAAAAGGCACAGCTGAATAAGTGAAAGAGCTTTCCTGGTTTTCTTCCCATTCATTTAGTTATACAGGTGCCCGGTTTGCAAGTAGAACATCTTATTGAAGTTTCAGACAGATTTGTATTGATTTGAAGTCAGAACATTGTCCAACTAAGTGAACCTGCAATAAACTAATTTTATGCCAAGTTAAGCCTGTACAAAAACATCTTGCAGTGGTTAAAATGAATTGGCATTTAAACAAAGTAAACATAATTTGATAAAACTTCAGTGAGAAGATGAGACTACTCATATTGTGGCCCTCCAAGAACATGTGAGAGAGTATTCATATAATTCCTGTTGAACAGAAAAAAAGCCTGGATTTGAATCTATACGGTAACATTAAACAGAAAAAATTTTGTGAAAATAGTTTTAAAAACATCCTGATTACAATTTAAAGACTTAGTTCTAATTCTTTGACCAAAATAATTTTCTATTATAGTATCATTCGCTATTCAAAAAGAGTAAGGTGGCAGATAGTGTCTAAAGCCAAGACAAAGCTACAAGATGGCATGTAAAATAACTGTAATTAAACAATCAAATGTAGCAATTAAACATGAATGATTCTTTATTAGGCTGAATAAGGATGCCAAACAAGACTCCACAGGTGGCAAGTTTATTCCCCCATGCGCGTTGGTATTTTCATTAGCAGCTCTTGGCATAGTCAGACATGCAAATCTGTCTGTTTTTAAGAGCAAGCCCCTATTTAGGTATCCTTCAAACCAAGGAGGATATGCAAATATCAAGGAGGACAGGATTAAAATATAACGATGGTGTTTAGGAGATAAATTGAAGAAATATGCTGCGAGTCAACAAAGTCAGCGTTCTGCACAGGGAATAATGAAACACACCACGGTAGCATGGCAATAGAAAATTCTGGGAAGAGTGTTGTTTTGCTGTGGTATCCATAGGTCACCAGTAAGCCCCTGAGAGAGGTGCCAGCAGCACTGCTCTTTGACAGACACAACATCCAGGCAGCCGAGATGGGCTTTGCTGGGCACCACGGCTGCGACTGGGTGGCGGTGCTTTGTGAAGCATGGGAACTCTCCTTGCAGGCAGTGCTTTTTCAGAGCCAACTTTCCTGCCAGAAGCCACAGGCAGAAAGTTTTGTCATGCCTCACAGCCCTGCCACTCTGGAGACACTCCAGGGAGGCATTGGCACAGCTGCCAGGTTTGCCTGGGCTGCCATCCAATGTGGCCAGCATCCCCCCTGCAGGAGCAGGACCACCAAGTCCTGCAGCCACCAGCTGCCTTGAGCCTCTTTGGGGCACTGTTTTTCCTGGATTGCTATGCTTTCCCCAATGCTCTCCAAAGCCTGAAGGCAGGGATTGGGCTCTGCCTGCACAGCAGTATCTGCCTTGCAGGAACTATAAATGTGACTTCTGGCTGAACACCCAGCCAGTCAAACCCTACACGAACCTGCATGTGGGACAAACTGCCAGCTGGACAAACTGCCTCAGCAATAAAATGGTTAATAGCAGAGCTGTGGGAAAAACAGGTAAGATGGTAATGCTAATTTATGCTGGTTTCCTTCAGCAACAGAGGCAATGTCACACAGAAATAGAGCATTACTTTTGCTGTGGGGAGCATTTTATTTTTAAAGAATAATCCAAAAGAGCTCACAGGAAAGTAAGAGATGTGACAAAGGATTTGGAAAATAATACCTGTGAGAGAACGGCATGTTCAGGATGCAGAAGAGAGGGCTGAGGGGACACATAACTGTCCAGAATCATGTTAAAGGACATTATAAGGAAGACTGGGACCAATTCTTTTTAGTCAGAGAGGACAGAATGGTAAGGAATGGATTTTAAGTCCAATAGGCAAAAATTAGATCAAATATTAAGGAAAACTCACCAAGATAAAATAGGTAATGGAGCAATCTGCCAAAGAAGCATTGACAGTGGCCACTGCTGTAGAGATGCCAGGAGTGACCAGGCCCCCAGAGGCAGTGGGGAAACCACCCAAGAAATCCTCTGGTAATCAGGCTGGAGACCATGGATAACCCACTGGGGATCTCATCTCTCCTGAAAGGTTCATGGGTATGACAAGGCACCCCAGAAAGAGCAGACTACATGGGAGGGATAGAAACTACTCAGGTATGAGTATCTCAGTGACAGGGCAGAGATTTTGCTGCAGCAGGGTCAGTATTGATGGGTATTGCCAAGCACTCTGTCCTTGGTTCCCAACTGCATTTCTCACCAGGGATGGAAAGTGAGAGCCTTGCAGCTGGTCCCCTCACCCTGGCTGTGATGCGCACTTGGGGGCTGCTGCTAGACTTGAGCAGTTTCTGGTCCTTCTGTCCAGTCCTCAGATGACACATGGAAATAATACGGCTGCTATAAATCCCAAATCACTCTTTGAGGGTGTGCATGGGCATGTTGGACAAGGCTGGACCTGCACCAGCCATGGGCAACTGGGAAGTAGCCTTGGGGCTGTAAACCAGATAGATCAGAAGAAATCTGACTCCACTGGAGCTGACACACAACACAGAAGGTTTTATCTTGACCATAGGCAACCAATGCAGAGGTGTTCAGTGAACTCTCCCTGTTTATTGAAGTAAGTTATCACAAGATGCAATTTGCTTAATTGGCAAATAAACTCCATCTTTTATCTTTCCTGTACTCCTGCTACAGTATTAGGACAGGAAGTTCACTAAGGAAGGGGCTTTTGTACAGGACATGCAAGGAGTTCCTCTCTCCTTCAGCCACAGCTGGGGGTCAGATCACCTGTGGTGATTTTTCCTTTTCAGTGCCACATGTGCATAAGGTCCTCTGCAAACAGTTGTTGCTTGATTGACTCTAGCAGATATGTCCACCAGCAAAATTTTTGTTTCATATCCCAGGGAAAAGATTAAATTACTAAAGCAGAGACCAATTATGAATTCACTTTTTAAAACCCTTCAGCTGAAATCTACGCTTTATAAAGCAGAAATAATAAAAAATAAAATAAATAATAATAACAGCTAAACAAAAAAAGCACATTGCCTGTTTCTATCAGTGTGCACAGGCAGTACTCTCAACTTTTGTGTGATGGATGAGGCTTGGGCTTGAATTGAACCTTGCTGAAGTCAATATGTGTCTTCTTTCACTTCTCTGGACTTTGGATGAAGGTGGAGTTTTCCACAGGCACATGTAGCCTGGCTGGTAGGGAGGGCAGTGGAGATAGGGCTCTGTATGCACACAGGCAGTCCTAGAGCTGGGACCATCCAGCCTCGTAAAAACAGTTTAAGGCACTTGGGAGATGGAGAGAAAGGAGTTTGGCTTCCAGTTTGGCACCACCAGCTACCAGCCCACAATGAGACAGAAAGCCAGTGCCAGGTGAGGATCTAAATTCAGTTTTATTGCTGCCCCCAAGCAATCAAGCATCATGACTCAAACCTAAATCAGCGGAATTGTTTAAAACCCAGGAAATACTGTAATAATAAAATGTGCTTTCTTTCCACGACCTTTTTATTTCTGAACCTCCATGAGTAACTGATGTCACAATTTGAAGAATTTACTTTTCCTTTCGAAGAAAGTAATGTTTATTTACTTAGGAAGATGTGAAACTCACTGGTTTCCAGGAGCTGGAGTTTTAATGAACACTAGAGATATGAGCCTATGGAAAAACTGCAAGAGTCGATCAAACTGCAGCTACACAAAAGAACAGTTTGTTCTGCTTCCAGTATGACAATATTTACCTGCCATGGTAAGAGATCCAAAAGTCAGGCTTTCCTTTGCATTTCTGCCCAAATCTGTATTTACAAAGCTTGCTTTTGTCATATCCTCTCCAGCATCTAAATCAGTGAGCTCTCTCGTACCAGAGATGGTATTTCCACAGAAGACGGATTAATTTTTTTTTGCATTGATCCAGGACTTGAAACAGCTTTGGGGAGGGAGACAGATAGGAAACAAGAGGGGATTTAAGCCTTTTGCCTCACCTTTAAAAAAAACCATGCAGCATTGCTGTCCCAGGAGTGGGCCCACATTATTACTACAGCCACAGCCACATCATCAGAGCTACAGCGCTTGGAGTTGTAGATCATCAGTCTGCTGTCACAGCCGTGATGGATGATGGAAAAAGCCATCCATCTGCAAACGCCGAGCACAAAGAGCCCTGGCTGCAAGGATGCAGCGTGGCATGTGCAGCGTGCACAGCAGCAGGCATTTTCCAAATAAAAAGGACACAAACGTGGTAAATTGAGACTTGTCGGAAGGAAAGGGGAAGACACGCGAAGCCTCTCACCCCTGGGTCTCCAAAATTGCTTGTATGTTCTCAAATCCAAAAATGACACCTATGAATCCAGCTAATGCTTCTTTCACACGCACACAGCTTTCTCTTAAACCTTACATTTTTTTTGCCCTCTTCCAGTGTAAAACCTCAATCATATTTACACCTGCTTTAGGATCTTTACAGACAAAAGACATTTAGGGCTGTGAAATCTTGGGAGAAGGTAAAATGACATGGCGGATCAATCAGCTGATGCTTCTTCCCTGCACAGCAGGAGACTCCAGCAAACCTCTTGTATTTTGTGTGGAGACTCAGCTCTGACTGAATTTTTCTTTTGGCACTATAAGAGAAGAAAGATATTTAAATTTTAAAAAGAGGAAGTGAGAGAGACAGAGAGAGCACAAGCTTATGCATGGCTGCAGGTTTCTCAACTAAAAGGAACTGTTGGTTGTCCAGGAGAAAAGCCATTTCTTGGGTTACTCTGCTGCACAGTACTCCAAGTGTGGGTGCAGAGAAGGTTTGCAGCTAAATAAAATTAAATAAAAAAAATTTCAAAAAATGGCACACATTGGTCACAGAGCCAGAGATGTGGATGAATCCTGGGAGGCTGATCATCTGAAATGGTTCTCCTGAGTTTTTCACACCTGTCACTGATGACAAGTAAAGCCAATGCTTTATCAAAGCAGACATTCAAGGAAGAGTTTTGTTTTTTCCCTCCCCATGGAAGAACTGCCTCATCTAAAAGTCAGAAGCCACAAAGAAGTGGGTGTAGCTGTGAAGGAATATGGGAGCAAGCAGTTCAGTTACTCTACCCTGTGCAGGGGGGACAGCCATTCACTTTCAAACAGCTGAAATATAATTTTCAGAACATCCACCTCTCTGTAACATAATACCTTTGTAATACCACATTCTTGCTCATTAATAGTAAATGATGGCATATACATCAAGCTGTTCTTGAGAATGTAAGTCTAAAGGCCTTTGACAACCCCATCCTGTGTTTCTGGGGAATGTATAATACCAAAAAAGCATTTCTTTCCTCAAATTTCACATACTTTCCAATATCTTATTTTTGTTTAGGAAAAATTAATAATTCCTGATACTAACTTGTCATTGCAATTTTTGCCCTTACATTTTTTTAATCTGTGATCTGTGATGTCAATCTGCCAAGAAAATGATTTAGTTTAGTTTCATTCAGCACTAAATTATTTTCATTTTTTAATTCATGCTTTTCCCTCAATAAATATTGAGGGAAATCACAGAATTGAGCCAGTCACAGGTTTTTGTTGCTAATAGTTTATTTAAGGAAATGGAACCTGTTTGTTGGCCAAATCATCGCTTGTGGCAGCTATTAATTTCTTCATAACCGCTAAACGTGTTTTTTAAAGCCACAATGCCTCTAAATCAACATACTCATCCCTTGAACTTTCCTAAGCAGATGATGAGTTTTGCTGAAGACGGCAGTAATTTGGCTATTCCTCAAAACAGCAATGGATTTTTAGAACTCGGCTGCACAGAGGTGAGTTGCCTTTTGAAGAATGTTGGAAAAACAGGGAATTGCAGAACGACCAAGGAGGCATCCCTGGAGGACAGCCCAGACAGATGATCCTGGAGATTCTGTCTGCGAAGTACCAGAGCACTTTTGGCAGCACAGCAAAGCCTTTCCAGCCCTACACCAAGTAGCCCGTTTCCTTTGGGAATGCCAGGCATAGAAAAAGCGTGGGAGGGTTTGAAAGAAAACTGGCGACTGAAGTGATATCAGATCTAAAAATCATTCTTCAGAGGTCTACTAATGAATGCCTCAGTATTGTCTAAAATAAAGAAAACATCCACAGCAAAGCAGGCAGCACACTTGGCAGGGGCGGGATCCCAGGACAGCTGAGAGCGTGCGACTGTGTGTGGCCACAGCTCAAGAGTGCTTTTCAGTTTTTCCGCTTGAAACTCTGCCCCATTTTGGTTTGTTTTCTTTCTTAAACTACTTTATTCAGTGCCAGCTCCTGGAAAGAAATGTGTGGGAGAAAAGCTCTCAAGGAAAGATTTATTTTTAGCTTAAGTGGCTAGGCCAGCAGTTTACAATGCCAACAAAGGCCCAGGTTGCACTCTCCAGGACACTCAAACTACCATGGGCAGAGTTCCCTCATTCAATTCAGGAACTGAGTTTTGGCTTGAACACTTCCCTTGTTTATCCGTATCCAAATAAGGGATTTCTCTAGTGATGCCTGAGGGGATGGGTCCCCTTTCTGACAGGCAACGGGAAGGAGAGGACGAAGCTGCCAAAGTCATTTTTGCCAGCCAAATTACAGCGGACAGCTGATACGCCGCCATCCCGACCCCTGTGGCAAAACCTCCAAAGTGCCCTCATTCCTGCCTCCTCAGCCCCATGTGAGGTGCTCCTGCTCCACTGGGACTGCTGAAATCAGACCTCAGTTAGCAGGTGTCACCCTCATTTGCAGATCCTTGGGAAGGGCTGGTAATTAGGTGGACATTTCCAGAACACGTTGCCACCCTTGACAGCAACATGGGAAGAACAGGTAACTGGCTCATATGCAAAAAAACAACCAAAAGCAATTTAATATTACAAGGATTGGAAAGGAAAGAAAAAACAGAAAGCAGTATTTTAGAAGGATAATGGTTTCAATAAACTGTTAGCCTTATATAGATGCATAGATAATTAAATATCAGAGGTAAGTCTTGCTAATTATCTAGGAGCTGAACTTCCCATTTGCATCTTCAGTAACAAGATTTATGTAGCTTAAATGGTGCCCACCTCTACACTTTGAATTTTGTGATTTTAAGGCTTGAGCAACTATAATTAAAGAGCCTTTTTGGAGCGAGCGTAGCACTGTGCAGTGTAATGTGACATTCAGAATATATCAGCGTCACTTTACACAGGAGTTCTGATTATTTTCATTTGTGTGCCTCAGCCTGTCATTTATTGCCAGTGTAGCTCATCTACCTCAAACCCTGGTGTCTCAACTAGTTCATGCAGTTCTCCCCATTCCTGTAAACCTCTGTCATTTTAATCATGTATTTTATGTCTTTAATTCTTAAGGTAAAGACCTACTTTTATTTGCACACTAATGATTTTACTAGCCTATTGCATAATGCAAACAGTCCTAAAATAGGGCAGCTAATCAACACGAACGTGAGACATGAAGATTGAGGCAGCATCATCCATTCACACAGCAATGTATGTCTGCAACAGAAGAGACTTTTATTTTTCTGTTAAATAGGATGCCAGCAGGAACTGAGACTGCTCTTTGATTCAGCGATAATGAGTGAACGTTGCACCAATAAAATTTACATTTTGCCAGTGGTATGAAAAGCACAAAATTATTCTTCTTAGTTCAGATTTAGGCTCCCCAAATACACACTGATTTGCTGAAGTCTGAGTGCTCTGAAGATCCTATTTTCATGAATGAAAATTTTGGCAATCTAGTAAAAGATAGCATCCAACATGAAAGGTAAAAGTAGGGCAGGTGACTACACATCAACATTCCTCCTGGGCAATCTTCTTCTCTGAAGCACATTAACCCATCTTCCTCTTCCTGTTCCCCTGCTGCAAGTGGAATCAAATTTTCATCAGTTTTTGCCATATCTGCTTCATCTGGAAACTTTCTGAAAATATATTAGAAAAGGCTCCGTACTGAGGCAGAAGCACATTTCTCTGTGCTGACACCTACCATGTCAAACTATTATCCAGGCTTCCTGCTGGCTGATGCTGCAGGAGAAAGCTGAACTTTGACTTCAGGGTAGGCAGTGAAAGGTAATTTGGTCTCTGTATCACATCTCAGGCAGGAAGAAGGCTGCAGGTCTCATAGAAAGCACACCTCTGAGGCCATGTACAATGGCTGTGGTGGAGCAGGCAGGGACTGTCCCACAGGGCTGGAAGTCACCTGGAGGCGAGGGCCTCCCGCCCTACTGTGAAGGAGCACAAAGGGCAAGTGCCACGCTGCCACCCAGCACATTGCACTGCTCAGGTGGACATGGTGCATTAGAACTATAACAAGTGAGTGTAGAGAAGTGTGGGTGTGTCTGTGTCTGTGTGTCTGCATGTCTGTGTTGTGTGTGTAAAGGTCCTGGCACATCAGGTTAAAACCAAAACAAGTTTACAAGGACCTAACAAGATGTAGTCTTCTTTATTGGCTGGTTTGGTAGCATGGACAGTAGTGGTATTTCTGATTTTTTCTGATAGTAGTTTTAGTCTAAAGCAGAAACACTGCACAACTGACCAGCACCTAAAGACCTTCCCCCAGGCATTTCAGTGATTGCATGTTCTATCCTGAACACAAACTCTATCAGTTTATTTCTGTTAATTTGGGTAGTACCAACCCTGAGTTCCATGTTTTCTGCAAAATTAACAATACAGTCTATATCCAAATGGAATAGTTAATATCCTGAAGATGGAAACACGACCATCCTACAATAACTATAGCTGCTGGTATCCTGAATCAAGATAAAATTCCTGGCAGCAGAAGTCCTATATAATTCCTGAGTGCTTTCAGAATGCTGCTGGGAGAGCCTCATATTGAAAGTCAGTCTTTTGCTCATGGGTAGTGTTTAACAAACTGATAGAGATTTGCTCAGACTCTTGTTAACTACATTGCTGCTATCCAAGCTATTACAGGTCAGCTGGTCCATCTGAAGATGTCCTTCCCCAGGCCAGAGGACAGGGAGGAGGTGACTACTGTTTGTTGCATTGCAGTGATTAACAGGGAGGAACCTGAGCTGCCAGCACTAGTGACTTCGTAGCCTTGAATTTTAAAAAGTGACTGTCCACTTTTTTTTCCTCCATAAAGGAGGCACTTAAGCTAATTTTGGTGAATTTTTCCTTCTGTGTTTGATGAGAAAAAAGCAGTATCCTCAATCTCCCATTAACACATTTACAAACAGTGAAAGCAGCATATCAGTTAACATTTGCAAGCCAAGTCTGTAATTGTAGAAGCAATAAATTACTCTTTAAATTAATGACCAAAAATAAAGTCCCCTTTCAATTTCTGACACTGGAAATGCAAAGCTTTTCCTAAGTCTTACATAGTTTCTCTACTCTTGAGCAACTCAGCCTCCTCAGTGGTGGGTTGAGGAAACACTCTGCTCAGGGGCTCAGGACCACGCTCTCCTGGTAGGAATGTATAGTTACTTCCTTCAGAAAGTGTCTTCAAACCCTGTGTGGGTACCAGCCTAATTCTCTGTCCCTCTCCTTCCACTCTACAACTGTTTATATCACTTTCTACATACTCCCTCCCCTTTTGTTAATTTATTATACAGGGACAGCAGAACGTGGCAGATGAAAATGATGGAAGCAAGGCTCATTAGGATTCCATGTCCTTTGAGTGGTACGCAAAAAAATGCTGTGTGAAATGTCATGAAAGTAGATTTTGAAGTTTTGACAGATGTGAGAAAAGGAGAAATGTTTGCCATTTGTCTTAATGACACTTTAGTACATTTGGAGAGCCTAGGGAAAAAAAAAACCAAACCAACACCAAGTGACAATTCTGTAGGGATGTGAACTGTTTCCAAAACTGATGCTGGGGCTGAGAGCAGGCCCAGAACATCAATAAGCCTGGTTCTGGGCACAGGCTGCCAAAAGGGAACAGCAAGTGGGATAAAAGTTAGTGAAAATCATAGTCCTTCATGACTTAAGCTTGACCTTTGAGTAAGAACTGGGCAGTCTGTTCCTCCCCACAATACTGCAGCCCCAAGGGCTCTTTGAACACAGGCAGCAGTGCAAACAGAGACATGCAGATATTGTAGGAGCATGAGAGAATGCAGATATATGTAATTACTAACCCAGCCAAGACAATTATTGTCAGTGTTATATCTAAACACAATGTTCCTCGACTAAAATCCAGTTCAACAGAAGTCAGACAGTATGTTGCCATCAAGCTGAAATTGTCCAAAGGGATTTGAAGTTTTGACATTATATGGAAAAAAAGGATGTGTTGTAGACATACCATCCATGTTTTGATTTCTGAACTTGGAAGCTGAGTCTGTGACTTTGTGAATCTCCTAGATGCACAAATATATGGCTTCAGTGGCCGCACCTTTTGCCTCCTTCAAGCTCTAAATGCTCATTTCTCTCCACTGCAGGGAAGGACATTACTGGAAAGAATGATTCTTCACACTTTTGACCACACCAACTGCATTTCCCCAAACCAGGCTTTCACCTCAAGCAAATACTGCTCAACTGCCCTCCAATAAATGATCTTACTCCTTAAAGTTTCAAGGCAAAACTGCCTGCTGAGCAGAAAACCCCACTGGGTTCAATGCAGTGCAAGTCACCACATGCGAGTGAACCATGCTTGGAACCACTTCTGCAAAACCCATCTGTCCTTACAGACTTGTGGGACAATGAACCCAGAATAAATGTTTGGTTAATCTATTATCATGTGGGTGCAAACACTGGTACAGCAGGGTTCAGTGTGCATGCAGGCAAAAATCCAACCCCCCAGTCTTCTCAAAGTAATCAGAATTAAAAAAGATAATTTTGTCATAGCATTAAAGCAAGGGACACAAAATGTATGTCAGCATTTACCTGAATGGCAAGAAATCCAAGAGGAATGGGATATGGTTTCAATTATGATGAGCTCACCCACTCTTGTCCCCTTTCCAGGGAAGAGTGTGGCACCCTGAAAGAGCAGTAAAGGAGGGGGTCCAGGTGATGCATGACTGTTTTTTGCACATGCATAAAATTCTATGCAATCTCAATTTTATGATTCAATATTTATGAAGTCAAACTTTCTGGTGATAAACAATACAATAGCACACTAGCACATTTATTTGAGTCAGAAATGAGAAATGCTCAATACCTTATCTGGGAGAACTAGTTCTGGTTGGACTATTTGCGAAGAATCAATTTGTTGAATTTAGTGTTTTTGCTTGCTTGTAAATTGTTCTGAAACAGATCACAACTTCCATTAATACATCCACTCTTCAAAATTATCTAAAAAGCAATGCAAACATATTCCAGACTGAATTCCTAGTAAGCTATTCATTTACTGCTTCAAGTATTTGATATTAAAAATTGAACTGGTTTTCCTTGGGCCCATAGCTCACCTGTTTTGTCAGTTCCCTGACTGGATGAGCACAGCTTTTTCAGGTACACATATTTACAAGAGTTAATTGTAAAAGTTTTTCTTCTGTGTTCTTCACTTGCCTCTATCTGCTGTTCTTTCTAGACTGTGATCTCCAGAGCCAGAATTTCATAGCCTCTCTAAACAAAACACCATCCTCAGTTAGGACTATCAGGCCAGCCTGGGATATTGGCTAGTGATATGAGGGGAAAGAATCCCACAAAACAACTACCTCCTTTCTGCTTTTGTTTTGCTACAAAATCAATCCCCAGTACAGCTGATGTGAAGTTTATATAATTATTGCTGCATCTTTTGAGATCACTGTATGAATAATCCACATTTTGAGGTGTTTTCTGAACGGAATGAGAGCTGGAGCTAAGTAAGGCAGAAAATGTCATCTTGTCATGTGTAGTGCTTGATTAGAAATGGGCAGCCAGCCGGTGGGGAGGCTCTCTCCACAAGAGAAACAAAGTCCCAGTGTTTTTCTGCTCAGCTTTCTCTGCAGTGGCTGCAGTGTTAGAGATGGATCTATCCAAGCTACGTGGCTGTGATGCAGAGAGCAGCTCAGCCACACTTTGCAGCAAGGACCTAAAAAAAGATTCCAAAACGCAACAGAGACTTAGGGAAAACTTGTGATATAACCAGCCACAAGCCTCTAGTTACTGCCATAATCAGTGCAACTGCACTGTCACACAATAGCCAGCTGAGCTGTCAGATCTGGTAGCCCAGCACTGACTGCAATATCAAAATCTTTTGCTGTGGGAAGCCAGGAAACACAGAGATAGGAATGGGCACGGGTGGTTCCCCAGCCTCGCCTGGCTGCCCTGCTGCCCTTCTCCCCATGCCACCCAAATGAGCTCATCCATGCCATGGCCCACACATTTGCCCAAATTCTTTCACACCGCAGCTACTGAGCATTACAGTAACTGCTGACAGAAAAGAGCTTAAATAATGCTCTCCAGCAATATCATTTTGATCATCTGTGGACTCAGGAAAAATTTCTATGCTGGCTTACACAGGTTGCGGTTTTATTTGCAGCTCTGTAAGCTTTGGATTATTATTTTGAAAGGAAGGTGACTGCATATAAAGCCAGCTCTGCAAAGCACTGGGAACAGGACAAGCTCTGATTTCAGGAGAAGTATGGCTAAAATGAAGCTGCCACAGGAAGGATCTGGGAGGCCATCACACACAGAAAATCTTCTCTTCCAGTAAGTGTTACTAATTTCCTCACAGATCCTCCACTGGTGTTTTCAATTGAGATAAATAAAAGAGAGCCAAATATCTAGTGCTTAGTGTTTTTCTTTACACCCTCAACACTTAGATGCATTTTATTAATTTATCATATGCAGATTGGCTATTATTATGCAGCTACTTGCATGGCAGATAAGTAAATCCAGGCCCTGTGAAAAGCAAGCCCTTTCCATTTCAAGAAGTCAGCTATCTGCTAATTCATTTTACAGTGTGCAATCTTGACTGGTTACTTTTGCTTTTCACAGCTTTCCTGTTTTAAAGAGAAGAACATGTTATGGGGAAGTGTGTCCATTCACAGCCCTCAGCTTTACCCCAGCTTGCAGCAGCTCTTTGCAGCAGAAAATGAGAGGGGTTTCTTAGTATTCCTGCAAGAAAAGTCTACATTCTTGAAAACAGCATGAATAGGAAGGCTCTTCCCCCACATAATGTGAGTGATACCAAATTCTGTCCTTCTGTGGGTGCAGTGATGTGAAAAATAGAAAACCTGTACTGCCTGACCCCATGGGTCTGTTTTACATCTGGAGAACCAAACGCAAATAAGACACGTCTGAAAATGGAAGCGTATGTCATTTGGGAGAAAGTAAAAGAAAAGGCACCTTTTTACACGTTAACATTTTTGCATTTTTAAATAAATTATTCACTGGGCTCATGGAAAATAAAGAATGGCCATGCTAAAGGCCAGACTCTCCCTGCTCCTTGATGAGATGTGCAGGACAGGGGAACACAAAGCAGGATGCAGGGCACCTGCCTTCCCCTGGGGAGGACGAGGGCATGAGAATGCTGCTGGCACTGGCCAGGTACCCAGTGCTCTGCAAAAAGTTCAGACTTGCTGTACATGACAGCAGAGGAATTTTCCTGTGGACACTTGGATACAACCCTGGGAAAGCCCAGCCATTCCTGCTGACTTTATGTCCATCCCTGAAGAGCCAAGCTGAGACTGGCATAGCACAGGCACATTAGTACCATCTTCCTTCAGAGCAGCCTGCTTCCCACAAAGCCCTGCTAGGTCCTCTCACCATATTAGGGGTGAAAGGAACAGCTGCTGCTCCAGCATTCGGTGTACACCACGGTTTAATCAGACTCTGCCTCCAAATATTAATGGCATAAAGATACTTATGGGCTACAAAGTACTTCAAGAGGTCATCCAGCCCATTTCCTTGATTTAAGGCTGGATTATTTACAGTATATCATCCCTGCCAAAGCTAGATCTAATCTGCTCTTCAGGATCTTCAGCAGTGGAGATTTGACAGCCTCTGAAGGCTGCTGCCTCACCATCATTACCATTACAAAGTCTCTCCTTGATGCCTAACTCGATTCTTCCTGGCAGCAATTGAAGACCGATGCTCCTCTCCTAGCCACCAGAGACCAGGAGATAATTCCCAGCTACCTTGCAGTGGCCTTTCATCTCTGCAGAGATTGGCTTCACGCCTCCTCTCACTCCTCACCTCCCTGGGCTAAACACAAATTCAGTCCTTTCTTGGTGGCACATTTCCTTCTCCTCTCACCTCACTCCATAAAGGTGTGTGCAAGCAAACAAGATCAGTACAGTGACAGGAATTGGGGAGAAGGCTTGTGCCTACGTGAAACTGCCCAAGGAGACTCTGATGTGCTATCTGGCATTTACACAGAAAGTTGTGCCACTATTTACTGAGCAATCAGTAAACACGGTTTTTAACCATGGCAACCTCTGTACCATGCATCCCACATTCGTAGACAGCTGCTTCAAATAAATAGGCAACAGACCTGAAATAGCATCACACCACTGCCTTAATTATTAGCCCATTGATCTTGTATCGTGTAAATAGGGACCTTAGAATGCACTTTTGGAGGAAAGAAACATGAATCTTAATCATCCCAGATAAAAAGGGGAACTGTACAGAGGCCAGACTAGGAAAGGTATTGCAAAAATTGCTTCCTCTCTGAAAAAGAGTATGCCAGTTATCTAGAAAATATATCTATCAATCCAAATGCACAGAAAAAAGTGACTGATGTGACAGAGTATGCCAGGTGCCACCTGCTGTTACAACCTGCTTTTGCTATTATTATGTGTCACACACGTGCACCAACACTGATGATAAATATAACATGCATTTGCTGCTTTAATATCCAGGTGCTCATTTTGGGTGAATGACCTCTGGATCTGAATATTGTTTCAACCCACAACTGGTAGTGTCTGTAAACTGGAGACTCAGTCATGTGCATCTCAAACCCAGCATGTTACACTTGCAATCAGTTGGAGGGCAGGTATTAGTGGATACCAAATAGGGACAGTAGCTCCAAAATCTGTGTTGAAGTGTTTTTATGAATACCCATTTAAATACACCATCTGTGAGAGCATCTCATGCATCCTGTTTGGTTCCAAGTCCTAATATTTGTTACAGCTGCCTGTCTTAACCTACTGCCCAGAAGCTCACCTTTTCATGGCTGGACACATCAGTTGGTGGTGGTGACAAGGACCACTCTACCTGTGGCAATGTCTGCCCTCAAGTGACACAATGCTGCCCTGCTCCAAATTTTAAGCACCTTCAGCCTTAAGGTTAACCTATCCTTGGATTGGCAACATGTCACAGCAGAGCCATCTGAGCCTGGAGCATCTTTAAGGATGGTTTCTGAGCTTGTGTTAGCCTCATTAAAAAGCCAAGCCAGTGCTGCAGTATTTTCTGTATTGTGACTCATGCTTAACCTACACAGACTGGTGGGGTGGTGGGGAAACTCAGTGGTTTGCTAGTCACAAAGCCCTTCCTCACTATCTTTCTGCAGCAACTTAAGGAGCACAAAAAGATGGGATGGGAGGTTGTTTTTCCAAAAATATTATTTTTGGAAGTAAAGAGAGTGGAGACAAGGTAGAGCAGGACTTGTGCTCCTTGCTGACCTTGGAGAACCTTGGCTGCTGATAGCAGGCCACGTTCAACCAAAATAGTCACTGATACTGGCAGGAAGACAATTGCAAGCAACATAAAAACTTGCATTTTTTCTTGAGATTAAGATTCTCAAAACTATCATATAACACCCCTAAAATTAATGTATTTTTATAAAACGAAAGATTTAGGGTTTTCGTAATTAAGAAAACTTTCAGTAGCAATATACATTAAATCAAAGGGCACACTCCATTAATTCAGATGAAACATGAACTATTCTGTACACTCTTGCAAAGTGCCAAATTACCTTCATGGGAAACAAAGTAGATTCTGCCCCCAAAATTACAGGGTTTCACTTTGCAGACAGTTAGTTGGGGAAACACACAGCTTTCTCCACAGCTCAGCCCAAACAATACAAGAAGCCAAAAAAGCAAAATACAGGTAAGCTCCATTGGCCTCTGTTTGTGGGTTTGTCCCCACAAGCCAGGTGAGAAGAGGGATGGATGTGTCACATCCCACAGAAGAGCAGTATCTCAGCAGAGCGAGCCACGAGAGGTCAGAGCCAGCAGCAGCGGCAGCAGGCACAAAGCCACCGTGTTCACCTCGGCTTGCACAGTGCCAGGGACCTGCCCTCTGTCCCAGGAGAAAGGTGACACCACAGTCTAGGATTACAGTGCTGGGACACAAGGGAGGACTGCATCATTCCAACAGGCTCCCTCCCTGCACTCCTAAGCCTGCCAGCTCCTTCAACCACTTGCGGGAATTGAGATGACCTGGCAAAGGGGCAGCATCCGCCTTGGACTCAGCGCTTAAGCATCCTAACCGAGCTGGTTCTCACAGTGTTGAGCACCTCTCAAAGAGCTAGCCAGCAAATCCTTCATTATAAAATGTGTCCTTGGCTGCTTCCTCTGGCTTTTCAGTGTGGATTCCTTTCCCTTACCCATGCTTGCCTGCATATATCCACCCTCAGTGTCAATTGCAGTAGCTTGCTTAGATAGACTTCTGCAAAAACACAAGGCAAAGACAGCTCAGAGCCGAATTCTACCTGAGGCATCATTGACTTCACCTCAACATGTGCTCCATACTTAATGTTGTTAACATAATGTCTAACAAGTCTCCTCTGGATTACATTGGCAAGAAGAAGGAAAAAAAGAGCAAAACACCGTGTTTCTGAATAGATTATTCAGAGAACAATGAAATAAACTCCTGTCTAACTTTTCTAGTGCAAAAAGGTCCAGTGTGTGGAAGTTGAGTGCTGAACTGCCAGATGATCCCAGCAAAGTGCCCCAAAGGAATGGGGCAGGGCAGACACAGGCAACTCAAGGGCAGGGCAAAGGAATAAGGCAGGCACACAGCTCTGCCTTTATTTCACTCCGCTGGTGGAAGAATTCAGGTTTTATGGTTGGCAGATCATGCTGTACCCTCCTTAGACCTAGTCAGAGGAAAACACAAGTAAATATCACCCATAAAAGAGGTTCAGGTCAGCCTTTGCCTACTGCAGCAGGTATGCACTAACAAATGCAGAAGGAAATCTGGCTCCCTCTGGACAAATGCAGACCACAGAACAAATGTCATGCCTGGAAAATTGCTGCACAAGTGCAGAATGCATTTAACCCTTTCCACACACCTCCAAAAGCCATTACAAAATCTTTTCTTTTTCCTAGACTCCTCCACTGGCACATGTCTGCATGTGGGGTTTAGCCTTTTATAAATGAAGTAGGCCACCAGAGAGGAGTAGCCCCAGAACAAGGTGCCTACATGGCCATAGCCCACCCAGCAGCGGAGTTCCCAAGGCCATCCAGGCTCATAGCCCATCTGGGAGGCATTTCCTCTCCATAGCAGCACAAGTGAAATGCAGATGATGTGTCTGAATTACAGCCATGAAGGTTTGGCCTCCTACAGTCCCAGTGACAAGCGAGTTATTTGCGGCTTCACGCAATTATCCTTTCTGCTAATAATTTTCAGGCCTTCACAATAATTTTACCACCCACTTAAATCTTCTCCTGTCCATCTTTCCTCCCTGTCAACAAACAGATTGTGCCTAGTTTTGCTTTTTTAAAAGTTACTTTTAAAAAGCCAGCACAGTAATTCCCTTTGAACAGCCAGACCACGTGGGCTCAAGCTTGGGAGTTCGAACAGCAGCTGTTGCAGAAAATAACCTATTCATTAGGCTTCCAAGGAGAGCTGATCAAATTACTCAATACAAATAATTTATCTAACTATTTTCTCTTTGCAGATAATCTACATGCAGGACACCTTCACTGGGGCAAAACGAATTTGTTTTATTATTATTTTTTACAAAAATTTGTTAAAAGTTTTGCTGTTTCTGTACACGGTTGCTAGGAGAGTTCATTATTTGTGGTCAGTATTTGTGCCGTGAGATTGGCACGTGCTATTGTTTCCACACTCTGCTGAGATGACCTACACTGTGAAACAGGCCTGAATAAAATTGCTGAAGCTTTGTCTTTCCTCTCTAGGTATCATTCTGAGAGGTGGATTTGGAAAAGCTGGCATGGGGAATATTGATATTGCAAGGCTGTTCCTACCCACCAGTATGGGGCAAGGAAGAGGGGAGCACTTGGATCCCAAATTTAAACCTATCGGAGTTCTCTCTTTGGTCTGATTCAGAGTAACGTATATGTGTGTGTGTATGTATATACATATTAAAAAAAAGCCAGTATCTGTTGGCTGTTTAGCAAGTTTACATTCCATTTTCTCTTGTCATGCTGACACAAATTATTTTCTCTTGTGTCTGGACTGGTATTTGCAAAGGATGCAGTGACTACCCTTAGCCATTCTCATTTGATTCACTGTCTAAAAGCCAGTTCTTTGGAGGCAGGTGGGAAGTTCTTTATCAGGTGACCCAGAGTCCATAAAAACCAGAAATTTGCTTTTTCGGTGTGTGGTTGGGATCCACAGATTTCCATTTCATAGCAGGCTGCCAAGCCCGCTGGTGGAGGTCCACGAGGGCCCCGTACCAAGCCCTGGGGGCTGCAGGCCCCCCATCCATGCAGGCCAGGGCTTGGCAGGGGCTCAGGCAGCAGCTCAGCTCACTGACCCACTGCTGAGCAGAGGCTCTGCCCTGAGGAACAGCAGCCCCTCAGCCTCTTAGTGCAAAGGGACCTGAGCGGCCACAGAGTGACATCGGGTGATGCCAATTAATTCACACGGCAGCAACACCCAGGCGCTTCGGCCACAGACCCACTCCTCGCCACCGAGCAGGGAGAGGGCTCTCTGGAGCCCACGGTGCCACCCTACTGCACGGGACCCCTGGTTACAGCCCTCAGCTGCTTTTAGAAAGGAAAAATTTCCCTCCATGTGATGCTGCGTGCGTGTCAGCCCGCGGCGCGATGATTGATGACACAGCTGCTTCTGCAACCCCTGTCGGAGAGCTCTAATTTAATTAATGGCTTTCGGCATGTGTGCGACATAACTCCTGCAGCACCTCCGTGCCCCGGGGGAGCGCAGGCACGGCAGGGCGGCTGCTCCTGGCACCGGCAGGGAAATCGGAGGGTGGCAAGACAGATGTGCGTACACAAGGGCCAGATGCGATGGGGCACCTCGCGGCTTCGCATTAACCTTCACGTAGGCAGCGGCACGTGGAGCCCGCGCCCCGGGAGCCTCCCTCGGCAGGGCAACGGCAGCAGCCTCCCAAGCTGCCGGGCATCTGCCGCCTGTCTGCCGTGTCCTCGGGAAAGCCGCGGGGAGGAGGCGGGAGCCACCCCACCTGATGCCTGCTCAGCTTTCTGCCTGCGCCGCACAAGTGGAAACACCTGGACCCAGGAGCAGGGGAGGGGTAAGCAGGTGGGAAGGAGCCATTTGTTTTCCCCTTGATTGGCAGCAAGGGGAGATCTCAAAGGGTCAGTGGTGTCTGCTCAACCCAGATGTACAAAAGGGAAAAAAGAAAGCTATGCTAAGCTTTCGTGAAGCCTGGAGAACGCAGAAGAATGTGGCAAGAGTATTTGCCAGTTGGAAAATACAGCAGGATGTCTTTTATCTTCTACCACTGTGCCTTTCGTCCTCGTCAGGAGTAGGGAGTGTGGGGCCAGACCACAGAACGAGAAAATAGATTAGAGAAAAGCTGCCTGACATGACATTCTCCTGCCCCTTCAAGCTCCACTCTGGTTTAGAGTCTGAACCTGTACCCAGACCTCCCACACCTAATTCAGTTGTGCCTAAAGAGAAAGAATATTGCCAAAATATCAGCTAAATCAGAATCAGTTTTTGGGTAACAGCTGCCTTGGGAGAAGGAATTGTGGGAGCTGCCTGCAGGTCCCAGCTTAGTGGACTTTCCCCTGCCTCCCCACCTTTAAGCCCAGTCATTGATGACCTTTAAGGCCCACCATTGATGAAGGCTCAAGCATAACCTTCAAGCTTGGTTACCATCTACACTCCTTGACATAATAAAGCTCAGCCTTCAAGAAAAAAGCTGCTGTCTCCCAGACCAGCAGTTCTCAGTTCAAGAAGGAGCCATCAACAGAGACACTAACATGTTTTTGGTTTGCTGTTGAAAAGAAAAAAGAACAAGGGCAAAGGGAAAACCTCAGAGAACTTCCATCAGCTCCCAAAATGGTCCCTAGCTGAATGAGTTTGGGAAAAAGGATAAGCATTTTATTTTCTTCAGCATGCCCTGCAGCATTTGCCCATCATTTTCTTTGAGATGAGCCAGTCTTGTTTAACTCCAGTATTTACTGGTAAAAATATTCCTCTATCTTGTTTTCCTGGAATATTTCAGCCTGGCTCTGCAGTCCGGCACTTCTGAAGGGTATTTGCTTCAGTTCAGCAGAATCTTCAACTTTGGACCAGGTTTTAAAAATAGTAAGCTTCTATTTTTTTTTACTTTTTTTTTTTTGCTGTTTCCTTTTCATTACCAAGGTACAGCTGGAAAGAGGGAGAGAGACAGAGATTCTCCTTTGTTTTGAACTTTGAGTTGGACCAAAGACTTGTGCTTCAGAAAAGCAATGCTGCTCTCCCAAAGGCCATCCTTCACTTCTGTTATGCCTCGTTGCCTTGCCTCCCTACATGAGAGAAAACCCCCAACAATATCGTCTCCCTCGAGCTCTAAGAAAACAGGTAATGATGCATGGATGTGCAATGAAATTTCAAAAATGTGCACTGACTTTTTAGAAATATGCCAACTGTCAAATAAAAAATAAAATTAGAAATCAGACCTAGCCAATATTTAAACCGTGAAGTCCTCAACAGCACCAACTCTGAACTAAAGATTCTGTCACAGCACAGCAGCTTGCCCAATATTTATTGTTTACAATTTACCCCAAAAATGTGACCTGGTGCTTAAGCCAAAAGATGGTTTGCTTATTGCTATTACCTGTTGCCAGCCTACTGTTGACACACTCCAGCAGTCCTTGAGTGGGTCCTGTATAAGGTTTTTATAGGTTTTCCTATTCAAAAAGCCTTAGAGAATCATAGCTTTGGTTGTATAATGACCTGGCCATATGTATAGAGATATCCAGCAGGAAGGACTCCCTATTTTGTGCTTACAGGAAGGTGAAGTGATAGCAATTCCTTCTGAGCTGGGTACAGGAGCCAAGCTATAGATGCAGATACATCGACCAGTCAATAGAAATATTGTGTAAGCTCTCTGTGTTGAGTCATATTGGGTTTCATTTCCCTATAGATAAATGTATTTATGGCTGTACCATGTGCTGTGCACCCAAAGATTTTACTGATTTTACTACCAAGTGGATGTGCAAGTGGGCATAGCTGTGCACCATCTCTAGTGGGCGTATATATACATAAGCACATGAATGAAAATATATATGTGTTAGTTTTGCCTAAGTCTCCTTTTTTAACGTGGTCTACAAGGAATTGTAGGAAGCAAATAGATCTGGAAGAGTGTGTGTGCGTCTGTGTGTGTC